>JAWPHD010005622.1:0-159695 GCA_037043455.1 Cyrtodaria siliqua | reverse complement strand
AACATACTGGCGGATATTTAGAATCCTTTCGATGGTTGCTTTTAGATTTTTAATACAGTTATGGACTTTTAATTTACCTTAAAAAATAGAATAGTAGTTACTGCAATTACTGTCTTGTCAAGTTGTAAATTTCCAAATTGGTTCACTATTTTGTCACAGTCAGATGATTGTATTTATCAGAAAAATAACGGTTTTTTTTAATTGACTAGTTTCGTTGGAAGGCGATTGAGCGACGTCAGTGCTTAGGTATGACGTCTGGCAGTGTTTCTCCAAAACATCTTGAATACTATCTAAATGATTTATTTGAAATTTGCACTTATGATCATTAACTGTACAATCAACAATGGTGTTTCTGTGACCTTGAGTTTTAATTCTAGGTTCTGATTGATTGAACTGGCAAATTTTGGTTAAGAAGGTTGTCAACGTTTCTCAAAACACATCATGAACTTGAATACTTTCCTACGGATCCATGAGACCCAACATATTAAATAGTGTAATAGAGACATGATTACTATAAGTGTCACTAAATGTGATCCATATCCTATTTCGAGTCAGAAACAAATTATGGTATAAAAGTCGGGAAGGAAATATAACATTCACAGAACACAGTCAGTCAACCAAACACACGAATTCGAAACAAACACCAATCACAAGGAAAGAAAAGAGCAAAGTATGCGTCATGGCAAACTCAAACGGTTGGGAATATGGGTACCTCCTTGGAATGGTCAGTGACAATATGGGTACCTCCTTGTAATGGTCAGTGACAATATGAGTATCTCCTTGGAATGGTCAGTGACATAAAGACCGCTGGGTTTAAAGAAGGATAAAAATATCGGACAGGGAAAGCAGCATTCAAGGACGACAGTCAACCACAAAACACAAAAACAAACACGCAAACAGACAAACGAAAAGGCAAAAGTAATAAAGAATGCAAACGACATCACAAACACAAAAGGGTTGACAATAGGGCTACCGCCTTGGAACGCTCAGTGGCAAAGTAGGCCACTGGGGGTTTAAACCGGTCCTAGGGTGCACCAAACCTCACACTTAGCCTACTGTCAACCCATTAAAACAGGACAGTGTAAATAAAGAAATCCCCGCCCAGGTTCTAGAGTGCACCAAACCTCACTCTTACCCTATTTTCATTCCAATACAATGGGACCAGCCAGGCTATACCCCCTCACAAAATAGGCAATTAGTAGGCAATATAAGTATAACACAAAATGATCATGTATATATGAATATAAAATGCCCAGAAAGCCACAAAGCAAATACTTGTCAGAAGCCAGGACAACAAAAAAATGATGACGATAAGACAATATTAAAGAAAAAATTTGGCGTTACCATCCCTTGTCCTATTTAGGTAGAAGCACATGCATTAATTACGATATATAGTATAGAAAAATAGAGAGAAGAAGAAGGCCCTTTACTATATACATATACTATAACTATATTCTCTTTAGCTTTCTATACTATATATCGTAATAAATGCCTGTGAGTAGGTCATCATAGGGTTCACAATCTGTCGGGTCATCGCAACATTAATTGTAAAGTATTGTGGCGAACTGTAAATGGGTCAACATCTAAACATGCAGTGCGTTGCAGAATGATAGGGTCATAACCTATTTTGTTATGTTTGTTAACAAGTTTTACACAGATTGTATGAATGTGATAATGACCAATAATCTTAAAAAGTCTGTACATATAGTCACCATAGTATTCACGTTGTGACAGACCTTGTAGCAGAAGAGTTCTGACAATACCTTTAAAGTAAATCAGGGTTATGATGATAAACGTTTGCAAAGGTTTGTCCGGATATAAAACTCAAAGAAGTACTATTAAATCTGGAGTAGATGAAATGCAAAACAAACTTCCAACTATGTACTGGATTCCTAATTTACAAAAACAGCCTTATAAAGCACACTTTCTTCCTATTTCTAGTGTCTGCACCACTACACACGTCTCCAAAGGTATAACGTCCTGCCTCACTGCCGTTGTAGATCACGTAACATAATATTGTGCTAAAGCTTATGCTAACTCTTGCATTAATATATTTAGTCGTTATTACTTTTTTGAAAAAGAATACAATAAGCGTCACGCAAACATTTTCAAAGACAAGATTATTGCTCTTATTCAATATTTATGTTAGTGAATAAACACTAATGTTTGCTCAGCATTATACTGCAGTAGAATACAAGTATTCTTTGGCATTTCACTCCGCCGTCAAAACAATCAAAGTGGACTCCATCATTACGTTTTCCATAGGGTAACAGTATAGCGTTTGTTCTTACCATCACTTTTTAAAATTTCATAGCTCTAAACAGCCTACCTAAAATTAAAATACTAACCTAAATTCATCAAAAATGTCCAAAGTAAACGGAGTTCCGTTTGATTGTTTACCACTCAGCACCACCCCATAGCATTAGTGGTGTCAGGTCGCGAAGTTGATTTCTGATAACCATTTTGATATTTTAGCAAATTATGAAGTAATCGCAGACTATTCTCTAAGACGTTGACAGAGTCACATGGTGATCCTGGTAACGATTGGGTAATGATCACTGTCAAAAGGCTTATCAAAGGAGGTTGTCACATTATTTTGCAACGCACTGCATGTTTATTGGTTGACCCATTTACAGTTCACCGCGTTGCTTTCCACTTGATGTGTGATCGCCGGAAAGATTGTGGACCTTTGATAACGTCTACCTAAATCCTGAAAGGACTGTAACGTTTGATGTTTGTCTTCAATATTGTCTAGTCGTGCTCTTAACAGTGTCAAAAACTGAAATGATCTCTCTTGTCATAGACTTTGCTTATTATTTCTCAGTTTCAATCGAGGGACGTAAATAGAGTAAAGACGATATAGCAACTATGAGAAATATTAGCTTTTTTGAGTTGAAGTTCTTTAGGAAAGAAAGTATATGTAGTAACCATAGTAGAAAAGAAAGGATTGTAATTGTCCAATATATCATCCATATACAAAGAGGTATAATAAAAGGCTTCGATTACATCTGCCTAAGCGTATCTGGTAAAATATTAAATATGAAACCTTTAACATAACACAACAAAAACAAATCTGCAACAAGAGGTGCACGTTTCGTTCTCATTGGGATTCCAGCAATTTGTCTATAAACAGTAGTGTCATACCTAACTAGTTCCATATGTGTAAAAATATTATCCTATACGAAAATAAATGCTTCGGAAACAACTACGTGACAAGTCCACATGGTGTTATTGTCCAAAACCCTTCAACTAAATATTAGTGAGAATCAGAACTCGTTTATTGAAGTTGTGTGTACTCTGAAATTTAAATATTTGCAAACATCAAGGGCGATAACATTGTAAACCACTTCTCAATTGTTCTCATTGTCAAACAAAACCGAGACCTTCATATTACCCCAAAAAGCATGGAAAATCAAATGCTATATATGACAATCATCGTGAAAACAATCACGCTCCTTAGTCAGAGGACGATATCCTCTTTGTTCAATTAGAATATTACACAGTAATCGATGATATTTCAACGGAAAGTAGGAAACAATCAGACGATCGAATATTTCGACAATTTAAAACAATAACTTGATACTTGTCTAACCTGTCTGATATAAAGTTATACGCCAAACTGTGTGAAAATCGAAACCAATTTATTTAATGAATTGTGTACGAAAGCTGAAATTTGCATTTTTGCAATAATCAATGTCAATAACTCAGTAAGGCTGGTATCAATTCTGCTCAATGTCATCTTGTCAAAGTTCATATTCATATGAATAATGTGAAGATTCGGAATCCATTTACTAAAGTAATGTGTGTACTCAAGCTAAAATGTGCATATTATTTCAATAACAAAGGATAATAACTCTTTAAAGCAAGTGTCAGTTTTACTCAGTATTGAACTTGTCAAAGGCTTTGTAGGTATAAGGCCTAACACCATACAACATTTAGTGGCAATCGGAAACCGTTTACTGCAGTTATTGTGAGCACAAGAAATTCGCATTATCACTAGCACAGGACAGAACGAAATTCATAAAAGGTCCATAACTCTTGTTAAAATTAGTAAAGTGTAACGCGATCAGGTATTGATTCTGTAATTTGATATTTCATATACACATATAGGTTTCAAATACTGGAACTGTATTTGCCTAAAAGGACGTGTGCAAATTTCTTTATTTTCCTTTGACTGTTTGTTCATCGATTTTCATATAATGGCTTAGTACGAATGGGTTACTGTAGAAATCGCGATGCTCTTACTAAATGCAAAGTATGCCAGAAGTCCATACAGTTGTTTTATATGTACAAGACCCCCATCTGTTAATATTTTAAAAATCAGGAGTATACCTTTCCGGGTAAACGTTTTCATTTTTTTCAGATGAGGCATACTAAGGCATAAATCGATATCTCATTTGTATCGGTAACATCTATTAATACACTGATTTAGCAATTTGTAAAAACATCTTATTATTTCAAACACAAACTAGGCATTTCACAATAACTGGCGCACACAAGCGCACACATTCATTAACTACTAAATAAAAGAAATCTAAAGTTGTTTTGAGATGGAGTTCAATAGACTTAATTGATACTATAGTTTTACATCACTCACGGTTAATTTACACGCGCGTCATGTTGACCTATATACTGATACATCTTGAGACGTGTTCAGATATATTAAATTACTTTTCATCTTAATAAATGATGCTCAATCAGATTGTTCGAGTCCCGAGAAAGACCTTTTTTTCTGGATATTATAGTGTTATCTGTGTACATATATAATGGTCACTACTCGGTAACTATAAAGTAAATAGTGTCTTGTATTACATATGTTCTTTTAAAAACCCAAATGCACCATGAGCTTCTGCATATGAAATTACAAAGAAATACACGTCTACAAGGAAACTAGGTTCTGTAGCTTTAATTAATAGAAGTACAAATGTAAAAAATCACACGAATCGACAGTAACTTGACATTTATAGAGCATAGAGCTGACGGACCAACAAAAGCTTAGATGTGTGTGATATATTTTAGTAAGACCTCTTTGATTTTGTATAATTTGAAATTGAAGGATACTTATCAATGTCCAATGCAAGTTTTACAAATAGTTTTACTTTTTTGCTACAATAAATACCGGCGTCTCACAAAACCTTGCATCTGTAATGTCGGAAATTGGAAGCTTTCACTACCTGATAAAAGCAACCTTTGAATCCAGTATTTCTTTTTTTGCTTTTGTCTTCTGGTTTATCTAGAGCAAACTATAGTATGGAAAAGCATTCAATGTTAGAAACAATACTTAATTTTGCGCCCGTTTGCAACTTTAAATCATCCGTGATACACATACTTTTAAAATCAGACATTGGTTCTAATTTTTATTTTTTACTTTTTTATTTTTTACTTTTATTACTGTCTATATTATGTACAAAGGTGACATATATTTTACTGCTTACCGTTTGTTTATTTGATTAAACTAAATTTTATATTGTTTGAAACAATATGGCAACCACGGCAAAAACACGGACAGTTCAAGCTCGTTAAATTTTACAATTTTATTTTGGTATACATCACCACATGATTTTTTTTTATTGTAACAGAGTTGCGGCGGTTCCCAAGTTAAAAGGTCTGTAAATGAATCGTTTGCCAAAGGATCACATGCCCTACGATCATCCGGAAATACAGAGATTTGTTCTGAATGTTGCCAAGGCGACCTATGTAACAGTGTTTTATGTGGGCAGAGTGGTACGTAGCTGTTGTCATACATTCTTATAATTATAGGCTATATATATATAGAGAGAGAAGATCTTACATGAGTTCTCATTCATTATTGAATTTATTAAACGAGTTGGCAAAATGATATAATGCGAGGCTAATGCCGAGCATTATATCAATTTAGCTAACGTGTCCGGTGAATAACTCTGGCATTCCTTGATGGATTTTGAAATAACTTGGCACAACAACATGATGTGTCGCGCACAAAATCCAGGTCCGTGGCTCCAAGGTCAAGGTCACACTTAGAGGTTAGAGGTCAAATAGGGTCAATAACTCATTCCTGTACGGATGTTCAAATAACTTGACACAAGTGCTCACCACAGCAAGACGATGTGTAGCACACCAAATACAGGTCTTTGGCCCAAAGGTCAAGGTGACACTTAGAGATCAAAGGTCAAATCGTGTCCGGTCAATAACTTTTGCATTCCTGGACGAATTTTCAAAGTGCTCACCACAACCAGACGACGTGTCGCGCACAAAACCCAGGTCCGTGGATCCAAGGTCAAGGTCACACTTAGAGGTCAAAGGTCACTTCGGGTGCATTTGTCAATTACAGTGACATTTCTTGTTTGAAACAAAAACGAGTTCGCAGATATGTTTAGATTGGGCGCCTTCTGTTAATATCCGCAACAAGCCTATTACCGTTCTCATAAGAACTGGTGTAAACTATCGTATATTCGGTAAAATGACTTTTCTGACGAAGACATCTATTTTGACAACCATG
Source organism: Cyrtodaria siliqua (assembly GCA_037043455.1). Classification (NCBI taxonomy): domain Eukaryota; kingdom Metazoa; phylum Mollusca; class Bivalvia; order Adapedonta; family Hiatellidae; genus Cyrtodaria; species Cyrtodaria siliqua. The sequence continues at coordinate 153,217 of JAWPHD010005622.1, read as the reverse complement.
TTCTCGTTTTACATTTGTTGATGATAATACATTTTCTTGGAGAATCAAATTTGTTTCCCAAAATCAAATGTCTGTAAGCAAATTGATTGCTTTATATAATATGTGTGAGGCTAACAAGACATAAACCAGAAAAAAACATGTATATACAATACACACATTGCTTATTGTTTGTAAACAAATTCAGTTTAACAAAATGTAATACACGTAAACCAAGTGTAGTTTTATACTAATATGCGAGTAGCTTAAACAGAATATCACAGAGAAAACATTTACATACAACAAACACATCACTAACTGTTTTCAACAAAAACTGTCATATACGTAAACTTTTGGTTTCTACATATTGCAGTTGTATGGCTTATAAACGCACTAGATCAGTATAAACTGGTAAAAAAGCCAAAAGAGATTTTCATTACTAAGTTGTCATGTTTTTGTGTGCTTTATCTACGTCTAGGGTTTCCACAGAGAGGGCCAATATGTTACAACTGTGACATACAGCTGTACCACAACTCGTGTAGCGTTATAAAGCAGTGTGAGACCAACCAGGTAACACAGAAATACCAAGGAATTGAATTATGGCTTTAAATCGAATTGAATAAATACTGAAAAGAGCATCCCTACGAAGCAACAAAAATAAACAAGAGAAAAAGGTAGCAGACTCGGTTTCGCTGAAATCGAATCTGCTGCTTTTTTCCCTCTTGTTTGTGTTTGGCAAGTTGAGACTAACATTGTCTCCTCACTTTCCCGGCTATATTTTTCATGTTTTTTTTTGTATATCTTTGGGTGAATTTTTTGTTCGATACCGTATATGAAGAAAATGACAGTAAAGGTCACTCGTTATTTTATTGTACACATGTTTTGACAAGGCGACAGTTTAGTTTTCTAGTGTAAGAAGACAATTATCAAAATTGTACATAGGTCGTGGAGTGTAGAAACCTAGGTTTTATGGATGAACTTTATAAATATTTATTCTCTTCTGATTTAACGTTACTTGTAAGATTACCCTATTTTGGACTTATTTAGAATGTCGCGACTTGTATAGCCCTATTGTCAACCCTTTTTGTGTTTGTGATGTCGTTTGCATTTATTATTGCTTTTGCCTTCTTGTTTGTCTGTTTGCGTGTTTGTTTCTGTGTTTTGTGGTTTACTGTCCTCCTTGAATGCTACTTTCCCTGTCCGATCTTTTTATATTTCTTGTTCCGAGTCGCCTATATCATCGTCGATTTCAATCATTTTATTCCTGCTCTTTTCAAATACAAGTAACCATTGCGCACGCCATAAGTGCAATAAATTTCAAAATAAGAAATGATTCCACTTACTTATATGTCCACGACGATCATGAAGTTTAAAAATTGGAAACAATTAAGATCATACTTTGGTTTAATTAATGTTGTTTCATCTTCAAGATGTTCGTGAGAATAAAAGTGCATTCTTATCAAATGTGTAAACGGTTATCATACACTATTAAAACTGACACATAAATTCCAATGCATCACTCATGTACGGAAAAGAGGAGCAGAGTGGCAGATCAAACCCTCTGTAACATTGTGTTAGCACCCACCTCATCCTGCGCTGACGTGGGGGTTTCCCTCTTCCTCGGGTGCAATATCTATTTAAGCCTTCCAACGGTGAGCATAGAGGTTTAACAAAATGTCAGGCTTATTCGGCGTGCAGCAAAAAAGAAGGGCCTGGCCGGTACCTCTACTACTACTGTGAAGTATTATCAAACAAAGCTCAAGCATTGTTTTCATACTTGTAGGTGTGTGCTCTGAGGTTTGATCCGGGAAAAGGTGTATATCAAACACTATGTATGGGACAAAACGTGCGTATATTTGGTAGTTTATTTTTTGTATTTATTACTTAGTTCGACTAGTATTAGTAGAACTTTGAAATTCCCGGTTAAAGAAAACAGTCGAAATAACTGTTCTTCGGTAGAAATGTTAGTAGATTAAATAATGGTCATAAGAATGCGTATGATGATAGAGACATTCCACCATTGCGATTTAACCTGTTTTATGTCAGGGATAGAAACAAAACGAACTACTTAACACAAATAGCTCATGCCTTTTAACTGTAAGGAACATTATAGGTATCACCATTGAGGCTCATAGAAAAATGGAATGTACATGATAAAGTAAGCTTTGTTAGGACATACAATAACTCAATGTACTCGTATTACTGAAAACTCGACATCACACAATAACGATATGTTTGTATGTAAAGCAAGCGTTAGATGTCACACATCATAATTACTGCTTGGGCTTATTGTGGAGATAAGAGGTGTTAGTGGTTTTTGTAGACATGATGACCAATGATGTGTGAGGTGGTGTGTGTTTGATGATAGGTTAGGGTTAGGGGTAGAGAGTGAAGTAGACACTAAGGTATGGGTTGGCGGTTAATAATTTTAATGATATATGCGACAATGAAGCCGATAGATTAATTGTCAAATTTGGTCAGAAAATTTAACTAACTTCATTTATTATTAAATAGTACACAACTTGTTGATATTCGATGACCAATAATACACCGGTGAATCAGTTATACGAGTTAAAACCATAGGTGAATCAATTCAAAATATGTATCAACAGTACAGACGTAGTCATTGCTATTTGCAACTAAACAGTATCCAAGTAACCTACACATAGAAGAATCATGTATATCATAAGTATGCAACCACCTTCACTCGCACCTTGCCTTTATTAATGCAGGTCATGTTTCAATATACCATTTTGTCTTGGTGGGTCGTAAACCGTTCACACAATCAATCAGCCATGTAACAAAATTGCAAAACGTCATCTCTTTTCCAACTCTTTTTTTCTCATGCAAACCAAGCTTACCACGGCTATGTTTGTATATCAGATAATACTTAGGGATGGAGTGTTTCAGAAGTATTGGTGGAATGTTTTTAAGCTAATAATAAAAATAGAACTATCTCAGAACGCATTCTTTAAATATACTACTCAGAGTTTGCTAAGCATCAAACATTTTCGCCTTATTTTGAATCTACATGCAAACTGCATTGTGTAGCGTTAAATGTAAAACACACTAGAAAAAAAAAGTTTTCCAATTTATTTTTGACAATAAAACAGGAATTTGACATACATTTATCGTAAGACAAAATTAATTGTTGAGTTGTATGCTTTTGATAAAACCAGTCACCGTAAAAATATCGAATTGAAATCTTGGGGCTTAGCAAACGTTGAGTATTATATATAACTGTATACGTATATAGGAAATAACTTTTCTCCCATTTCTGCTCATGTGAGATAGGCATTTTCCTCATGTGAGATAACTCTATCTTACATGACATGTGACTTATGACGTCATGACGTTACGTCGACGTCGCCTTATTCTGGCGTTAAATCAGCAGTCATTGATTTTATGCCGTTAATAAACACATAATGGGAGAAAAATAATCCATCATGAGTGATCCATGTGAGATAGGGAAATCTCACCCTCGGGATCAGAATTGCAACCAGGCACTCACATGGATACTCATGATGGATTCTTATAATCATTCAGAATATAACTTGCAGGCATGTAATGAAGTATTATCTCACCTCGGCGGCGGTCCCCTGGTTGGAAGAAAACGATCCGAGAATCAAGTGTTCGCTGGTATATATACTATTATTAGATTTAATTGTATAAAACAATTTTAGAATTAATTTGACAATTTCAAGATGAATATGTCATGTTTGGTACCAAAGTTGTTATCATTCCATTGCCAATATCATGTCATTTGTTTTTTAATAGGTTGAATCATTAAAGGACTGTCGCTTGATAAAGAGGATAGGGGCGTAAAGTAAATGTTCAATGTTTACACTTTCTTTTGCAACTGAGTATAGTTTCAACTTAATTAAGACTTCTATACATCAACCCACGGATCTCAAATACACGAAGCTTCAGCGACGTTAATTGTACTAGTATGCTGAAGATGTTTGTTGGATGAAATAAAACATCAAGAGTCTATCATACATTTTCTCATTTGCTGGCATTGATGGCAAAACAATAAGAGACTTTGTTTTCAAACTATATAAGGCAGTAAATAAAAACGGTCTTGATATTGTCATTCACATAATTATGTTGAGTACACTGGTTTTACAGCAAAATCATGTGCCAGTATCTGGGTTGTATTAAGGAACTATTAAATTATGTATAATGATTATATCATCTATCATGTTTGTTTAAAGATGTGTTTGCAGCAAGTTTGGATATTTATCATCAATATCAATGTTTAAAACTGTATGTAAACACATCTTCATTTGCAGCAAAACATTTGCTAATATCATGAACATATTAAGACAAGACTAAATCCTAAGTTACATTTTGTTTTTGTTTTCCTTGATATGTTCAACATTTAAATACTTAGTAATTAGGCAAAGGTATGTTGGTAACACAAACTATGGTTTCCTAGGTTCGAGGTGTCTCCATAAATGCTGTGATACCAATCTGTGTAATGGCGGATGTCAGATGAATCAGACCATCACACATTTAATTACAACATCGGGAAGTCTAACCACAACAACAGGTACACCGCCCACTATAACATCAGGTACTCCTACTACATCAGCAAGAACTTCCGCCAAATCAACAGGTACCACATCAGCAATTTTTTCCACTACAACAGCAGGTACATCTCTTACCACATCAGCAGGTACTCCCACAACAACAGCTGGTACATCTCCCACCACATCAGCAGGTACTTCCACATCATCAGCAGGTACTCCCACAACAACAGCTGGTACATCTCCCACCACATCAGCAGGTACTTCCACAACATCAGCCGGTACTTCCACAACATCAGCAGGTACATCTCCCGCCACATCAGCAGGTACCAAATCAGCAGGTTCTTCCACTACAACAGCAGGTTCAACTCCCACCTCAGGTAAACGTCCCACTTCAACATCAGGTACTGTAGTTTCTATTTATATTTATGCTCAGCATACTTAAAACAATAGTATACGCACATTGAACATTCTTTATAGTTATACACATTGTAGTTAAGAGGGGCTATTTTTGCATCAGAAAGAAAGTGTAGTTGAGAAAGGGTTTTTATTGTAACATGTAGTACCCATATCTACCGGTATATCTACAGAGTCGAGTGTTTTCTACAGTTACGGCCTATTTTAGTCCCTCTATTTCTGAACAAATGAAAGTTTTTCAAGAAGGTAATTCCATGGACTTGTAGCTTCTTTTGATTGAATAGGGATATTATCTGGGCTAAATGATGTAACTGTTTGTCCGAAATCATTGATCTGTTCCGTTTATTTTTAGAACAAACTATATATAAGATCGATGTCTATTAAACATTCAGTAAAATACTCTTTTGTCCGCTGTTAGGTGGTAATCTCAGACATAATTATACTAATGTGTATACTACATATATCTCAGTTTTGGTTTTCTGGTTTATCTGAAGGCTACTCTTCCTGGTGATCGACTTTTGTATCCCCTGTTATATATTCCAGGCAGTCATGACTATATCTAATCTTTCTTCTGAAATTTGATGGTTTATAGCTCGCATTAATGCTGATGTTGTTATTACCTTCCAAACAATATCGATATAATGACAGTTTCGTGCTGCCACTTTGGCGGTGGCACGTGATCCCACAGTAACTGCTAGAGTATTTTGTTTGGGTCAAAAGATTGAATGATTGTTGTTTAAAGGATTTTCAACACATTATTTAGGTTATGTAGAGCCACCCTAGAGAAATGGACAGGATACAGTGGAAACGGGATCACTCTACTCTTGCTAACGAATATATTCAGCTGGTTCTTCTACATGATTGGAGAGCAGACTCCTTTACATTGGATATACCGATAGACGTCCTTATCTGACGGATGAATCCTTGAGGGTGACTCGCTAAAGGACAACAATGGCGGTGTCTACGACTACCAGTAGTTCAGTTACGAGTTAAACACGCTATCACTGGACCCTTTCGCCTTTGAAATCAGAAATTTGGTCAAATAAACCTTCTTTGCAAACAATCGTGATTTCTGCGACTAGCACAACCAGACTTCTGTGGTTACAAACGTTGACCCTTGGTCATAATCACTTTCATACAATCTTTATTAAACTTGTTAAAATGTTTATCAAAAGAGGTTATGCCCCTACCATGCTTTTCTTTTTGATTATGCGATGACCGGACAGATTGTGGACCCTATGATGACGTCTACCTAAAACCTTACAAGTCGGTAGCGTTTGATGTTTGTCTGTAATCGTTTCTTGTCGTACCCTTAACGATTTGTTCTCTTGTTTCTCTGGCTTTTGCCATGTCAATGAGTACTTATATTGTGGCTTTCTAGGCTTTTGTTTTTTATACATGATCATTTATATGTTTTACTTATATTACCTATTAACGCTGCCTTGTTTGTTAAAGATTATAACTTTGCGGGGATATCTGTCTTTACACTGTCCCGTTTTGTTAATTGGGATGACAATAGGGTATAAGAATGAGGTTTGTTGCACCCGAGAACCTGGTTTAAACCCCCAGCGGCCTTTTTTGCCACTGGCCATTCAAAGGCGGTATCCCTATTGTCAACCATTGTATGTTTATGATGTCTTATTCATCTTTATATATAGTTGTTCTTTGTTTCTTTGTGTGTTTGTGGTTGACTGTCGTCCATGAATGCTACTTTTCCAGTTCGATTTTTATATCCGTTTATTTATTTACTTGTGTTTGCTGTTTATACAACATAAATCATCCTCTGTATCCATATGCAGAAGCAGTCCGCTGTTTGATATTATACATGTTGAATGTATAGTGAATCCAATCTTGTACTTTGCCACTGACCGTTCCAAGGCGGTAGCCCTATTGTCAGCCCTTTTGTGTTTGTGATGTCGTTTGCATTTATATTACTTTTGCCTTCTTGTTTGTCTGTTTGCGTATTTGTTTCTGTGTTTTGTGGTTGACTGTCCTCCTTGAAGGCTACTTTCCCTGTCCGATCTTTTTATATTTCGTTGTATTAATCTTAAATTAACGTTAGGCGACAGCACGTTCTCCACCGTAGTCAATCGTCGTCCGTTAGCACATTCTTGTTTACGCGACATCTTTAGTAAGTGTTACTTGACGTTCACCTAATATTTATTTTAATATTTCTTTAAACGAGATAGTGAACAAGTATGAAGATAAGCAACGCATGTGTAACATTGTTGTTAAATGGATGATTTTTGGTACGCCACCTTGGAACTGTCAGCTTCAATAAGTCTAAAATGGAATTCGCCAAATTTGGTCTGATGGTTTTGTTTTAAATAAATTAGACAATGAGCACATTATATGAATACGTGTCAATGGTTACACCAGTGTATTGCATTGTATGTCAACTTACGCGAATAACAAAATTGTATACGACATTAATCAACTATGGCTTTTAGGTTTGTCTAAAAAATACTTTAGACGAGTTTGACAATGAGAAAAACTCATTGGATACTTCAACAGGGGAGCTGTTGACCTTGAAGTAAAACAAGCAATTGTTTGAGCAATAGCACATTCATGGCGGGGATTTCTTTATTTACACTGTCCCGTTTTATTGTGAGGTGTACAATGCGAAATAGCGATCCATATGTTAGCATAGGCATACATACGTTTAGCCTTGATGTAGGATACTCAATCCCCGCCAAACAAATTCTCATGTTGGACTCATGTGAAAATCTATGTATGTGTCTTACAGCATTGTACCGTCTTTAATATTGTGTTATAGTGTCATTAACGGTTTATTCTCTTGTTGCTCTGGTTTCTGCCCATGACATTCTGATACTTCGAGGATTTCTATGCTTTTTTAGATGTATATATACATGATCATCTTTGTGTTTTACTTATATACCTTATTAATACTGCTGGTTTTTAAGAAGATATAGCCTGACGGGGTTTTCTTTATTTACACCGTTCGATTTAATTTGGATGGCACAATTGTTAAAGTGGGATTATGTGGGAGTAGGGTTATGGAGACCGTACCTTGCCTGTTGAAAAAACATGTAATATGAAGTACTGCCTATATATTTTTATAAACCGCAATTAAATACATAAACATGATTTATTTTTTATTTCAGAAATAAGCTGCTAGCTACTCTTTAAAGAAATATAATGAACTTAAAAAAGACAAACAGTCTCTCCAATTAGGAAAGTGTCAACACTCTATGTGGGCGTGTAATTTCATCGAATTACGATTTAATTTAACTGCCAAGTACCTTAATTGTAGTTCTTGTAATTCTCTTTGAAACAATATTTCATATTATTTACAATTCCGCAATGTATTTAAAGCAACTGATCACCATCATTTGCATTGTAGTTACTTCCTACATCACTACTCCAGCGATAAATGGCGGAGGCATGTGCGCTGATGATCCGAAATTTGATTGTCATACATACACAACACTTCTAAACTTGTGTGCAGATACTCAACAGGCTAAACTTGTTTGTAAGAAATCTTGCGGACTTTGTCACAATGGTAATTATTTGGAATATAAACACTCTTAAGTATCTGTGTTAAATCTTGTTTCCAGTTCCTGTCTATACCTGCTTATAATACACAACCTCGCTTTAATAAGCTGTCGTTTCACATAGCCAGGGCGATTGTTATTGTATTTCTCTTGATTTTTCTAAATACCCACCTTTTTCGTCCTGGTTCCCTTCTCCCCTACCTGAATATCACTATGCCTCTTCCGTCTACTTATTTGTTTGTGGCAAAAGTTATAGGCTACGTTGGAAGGATTATCGCAAATTTCTGTTTTTGATTCTCAAGTACATCAGTCAAGTACCATCAGCGATGGCACATTCTAGAACTGTTGTTTTCTAATAAGTAATGCAAGTATGTTGTTTTCGATCCCGATAAACGTATGTGTATAATAGCTAAAGGTCGGAGTGTGGCCAAAACTATAGAAATAAGGTCAAAAGGCATGCTATAATGTGAGTGTTCTTTTATGTGACGTCCGCTTATACATCTTGATAAGCTTCAATACCGCATACGGAATAAATTGTGTCGCATTCGCTGAACGGAATTCCCTACCACTTTATTTTAAATATTAGATTTCCTATGACGGTTTGTTCTTTCAATTATATATTATCAGCATCGATTGTACCTATCTTATATGTGGATACTAATGCTGGCTATCAAATTGTGTTTATAAGAAACACAACAATCGTAGCATAGGTGGCATTTTCGCATATTACCCTCGTTCTATATAAGTAATAAATCGACATCCATCATGCACAATCATATCGCGCTTTAGAACGTTAACGTATATATTTGTGAGGTTAAGCTATATATGTCCTAATGTATGTATCTTATGCAAAGCAAAAATGGAAACGAGTGTCTAGAAACCAAAGTTTAAATTATAATCACATTAGTCCAATTATAATCAGGTAAGGCACGTACAAGCTCAGATTGTTCTAATTAGATTTACATCCCGGATGTTAATACAGGAGGCTCATTTTCATGTATAGCCAGGGTCATTGGCAACGCAATTCTGTAAACAACCTGAGAGGATGCTAACTAACTTATTCAGTTTCAGAGATTTTTCCATTGATCTTAACTTGTTACCCAATACATAAGCTAGTTTCTCACACAGACTTTGGTAAAATCTACTTTAATTTAAGCCATTTAATTAACTTTATTTGGTATATGAACTACGATACATCCGCTAACACACGTTTTTATTCTCTTTAAGCAACTGTATTCAGTACAACAACAGTATCAAATGGAGTCGGCTCTTGTGCGGATGACCCTAACTTTAATTGTCAGAAATACGGCTCCGTTCTGAATGTGTGTTCAGATATCGCACACGCTAAGCTCGTGTGTAAAAGGTGGTGTGGACTTTGTGATATAGGTACCTGTTTTTTTTTTTTATATATATAGCCACATTCACATTGCTGTGTCCAATACGTTTATACGTAATTGCAACATGTATATCCCCCCCCCCCCCTCCCCCCTCCCAAAATTTGAAGATGGCTGACTATAACATTGACGCTAACATTATCTTAATGTTTCATTATTGATGTATTTAAACAGTTCATGAACTTGAGAGTGACATTTAATGTTTTGTGATGTGCAGGGCGATTTCAAAATAGCATATCACTCATCATACATTTATGCATATTTCTATTTCCTTTAATATATTTTACATAGTTACAAAGCTCGTTTAAATATGTTTTACATTTACATACAAACAAACTTATAGTTTAAATGTACTTGATTTATCGATTAAACTTGTATTTCCCGGTATGGCTATAGCGGTATATGCACTGCCCCCGACCGACATACCATACTTTTGGCATGTAATGAGGTATATATACCATAAAAGTCGATATGAAATTAGTTTTGATCCGAATTTAGGGGGTGTTTGCTACTATCCTCTCTTGTGTGTGTTTGTTGCTTCCAGTGAATCCCCTTTTCAGTATTTATTGACACTGACAGTTAAGTGCTGTGTGGCGGTTGTAAAACGTCACACCAACTACAAATCAGGATTACTTGCTGGTTCTTTGCGATCATCAAGTCCAAGCTTTGTGACGTTAAAGTAAAATACCACATAAGCCGGTGCTAGGGGACGTGAGAAGTGTTACACAGTATATTACCTCTCACAACAGACTCAATAAAACCGAGTCTGCTACTTTTCTGTCTTGTTTGTGTTTGTTGCTTCCAAGGGAACCAGTTTTTAGTTTTTTTTAGTGGTTTATCATGAAGGTGAGAGCTAGTAGTGGTGATTTTCGTGCGTATGGTAGCTAAAGGAGGTCAGTATGTCCGCCGAGACAATAGCCATATCATTGTTATAAAGGAAGTACGAACTTATTTACTTATTTCTAAATTTCATATATTATTTTTTTTACTCTTCGTCAGTAAATTTAAGCATAAACTTATACTTTAGGAAGGAATGGATTTAATTGGATTGCAAACATATGTATCAAGACCCTCTTCATCTTATAATGTTAATTTTATTCATTTATTATGTCAGTGGACGGTGCATGGTCACCTTGGACTGTATGGAGTAATTGTGACGTCACATGTGGAATCGGACATATGACACGAAGTCGCGCATGCACAGATCCAGCCCCTGAACATGGAGGACAAGAGTGTATGGGCAATGATACAGAGCAGACGGCATGTAAACAAAGTCGGTGCCCAAGTAAGAACAAAAACAGTCGTATAGGAAACTAGCTTAGTTAACACATAAACAATATGCCGTTTCCGAAGTTTTTATTAAACGTCGATGGTAGAACGTTGTTTAGGTATATATTAAATCTGTCAATAATGATTTTCATATAGGCGTAGATGCACTTCAATGTTTGTGTAGTGTATCATGCTTGTACTAGTCTTTATTCTTCAGAACAAATTATTATGAGAATCTGAAGGGTTTATTTCAACTTGGAAATACTCTTCAAAAGAAGAAACTTAAAGCTAAAACGACTTTACAGGAATCTCTTTATAAAACAACAAATCATATCTGGCAAGAGAAAATTTTGAGAATACTTCATTAAATACCCAATACGCACAACGCAAAAACATGACCTTCATAGAAAGTATCCTATACGATAACATCGTGGAGAACTTAGACCCGCAAAATAGAAGATCAAATTACACAAATACTGCTGAAATATTCCAAGGAAAATGCAAATGGCTTAGAACCCTTGAACAAAAGAAACACCACGTGACGGGAAGACTGGGAGAAGCCAATTATATTGAATGACAATTTTAATTCTATCTATAGCCCTAAAAAACTTATTTTCTAATCTCTCAGTTCAATTCAGTTTCAAAAATCAGTGGACATATGTCAAGACATAAGTTCTCTGGATTATGATATTTCCGAGAAACCCCTATGGTAAAATGCCACATATACAGCTCTCATCGAAATATGCAGAAATGCTTTTAAACAACATTAAACCTCATTAAGACGCAGGAATATTATCGATTCAAACGAATAAAAACTAAGCAAACTATCAACAGATCCACAACAACTATAATTATCTTCCAAAGATCCCTTGAGGAAATGCAAAGCTGTTTCCTACGTTCACAACTATAGACCAACACGAATCGCACATATTATGCAAATCTCTTGAGCATATAGTGTCATCCCCCATTAAACGTCTCAGTATGTTTTATGAGCTTTAATCTGTTTCTGAGAATCCCTCATGTGAGACTCCATTATTCATGCAATTTCAGTTTCGATAAAAGTAAAATTGTAGACAAGATCGAGTCTTTCTTATAAAAGAGACACCGTTTAGTGGCCTTTTACGGTGGCGAACACCGACGTCAGTTATTGCACACAAAAGCAACGACTGACTGTACGGATGTGTATTTCCTTCAAAAATATTTGTTAAAGTATCATTTGAAAAACAAACAAACTGGTATTAACATATTATCCTATTTGTGTCATGCTCTGTATATTGTATTTTTATCTTTTAAAGATGCTCTACCTATATCTTTTTGTCCACCAATTGATATAAACTTTACTTAATTATAAAGAGGACTATGAAAAAGGTAAACGGCAATAATTTCACCCCATGTAATATGCGTTTTGCTGGGGAAAAACGGGATAAAAAAGATCGGATTTTTGAAATTGTATTCGTCATTGTTAAGACAAGCCGATGACGGAGATTTTCCGCTCTTATTCGTTTACAATCGGAACTGCCTCGTCGGATTGGCGACGAGTTCCGATCGATTCGTTTACTATCGGAACTGTCCCGAGTAGTTTGTTTTCGTTCAAATGAATGGCATTGCGCCAATCGTGAACGCTCGGCCAATCCCGTCATTCTTCGGGATCTCGCCTCGTGTGTATCACGGCGCTTCGGTATGTTCAAAATCTTAACATTCTGTTAGCCGGAAGGCAACGGCACAGAAAATAGTGCACTGTTGCTAAGCTGTTGTAAAATAAACATTATGGCCGATTGCCACACGTGTTGCTGTATGATTTGCGTTGCATGTTTGTTATTTACAATACAGATGAAGGTTTTATCACTACTTTGTATTGGGAAGGGCCGTAACTAATGTTGATAGAACTTGTGGCCCGACCCATTTGCTTATTTATATGGCAATAAAATATGTTTAAATCACTACTTTCACGTAAATAAACTATAGATGGAGCAATCGGCTAAATGATATATATGCAAAATATTAAAGATAACTTTGATTTTGAATGCAAATTCGTTTTGGCGGGAATCTGACCCGCGTCACGCTAGTATGACGTAACCAATATGGAAACCTGCGTAATACATTCGAGTCATGCTGCGAAGCAGTGTACGAGATGTTGCGAATGGCATTGCGCATGTCCGATAAAATCGTAAAAACTCGTAGTTCTACGGCAGGAATAAACGGCTGGGCAGCATTTTATTCAAGATATTGTTTTGATCATAATTAATAATTTACAGAACTGGAATACGAACCTTGTTGCTTCTTAGAATACTCATAAAATAGCTTTGCATACATATAAATGCAGTAATATTGAGTATTTAATATTTTACATTAAAAATCGCGTAGATATAGGTAGTGCATCTTTAAACGTGTAAATACATAGATAGTCACGGGACAGCTTTGTAGTGAAAGCAACGCCGATTTGTTGAGTGCTTGTCTTTCGTGTATTTGAAGGTAATGGACCATAGTTCAGGTATAAATTTATGGTTTACAACTGGACTGCAAACAGTGATACATCACTCTAAACGAAGTTATGTTTCTTTATTAACATGCTTTGTATATATCCGTCTGTGTGTAACGATGTGCATTAAAGATTTGTCTAATTTTAGCATGACCGTTCTAGGTCCATCTGACTGTGAGGACGTGTATTTCGTATTTAGAACAGGTTTAGTAGACTGTAATGATAAGTACATGTACAGGTCCGTCTGACTGAATGAAAGCGTACTTTTACAGGTCTGTCTGACTAGAAGAATGCGTACTTTTATAGGTCTGTCTGACTAGAAGAATGCATACTTTGCACAGGTCCGTCTGGCTGAAGGAATGCGTTCTTTTGTAGGTCTGTCTGACTAGAAAAATGTGTACTTTTATAGGTCCGTCTGACTGAAGGAATGCGTACTTTTATAGGTCTGTCTGACTAGAAAAATGCGTACATTGCACAGGTCCGTCTGACTGAAGGAATGAGTACTTTTATAGGTCTGTCTGACTAGAAGAATGCGTACTTTGCACAGGTCCGCCTGACTGTAGGAATACGTATTTTAATATGGGTCTGTCTAAAAGTTAGAATGTGTTTGTTGTACAGGTCCATCTGACAGTGCTGATGTGTATTTTGTATATAAAGGTCCGTTTGACTGTACGTATTCGTATTTTGTACAGGCCCGTCAGACTGTAAGGATGTGTATGAAATGGGCTACAACATCAGTGGTGTATACAACATAAGCCTGTACCGCAGTCACATTACCATACCTGTGTACTGTGACATGCACACGGACGGTGGAGGCTGGACCGTACGTACAATATCTGCTAAACAGCAGCCTTCTTAATATGATATAAGTTTCAGTCGTCAGTCAACATGACCACCACCAAGAACGATGTGAACTAGCTTGCCTTTAGTGCAGTATATGATTAACATAGCCTCAGAGCTTGGGGTGTTAGAAATTGAAGAATGTTTCTTTTAATTTTACGTTTAAAGCATGACCATTGTGGTCATACAACAGTCACACCTTTTGATTTATAAACGTTCTCATATAATACATTGTGTGGCACTTCTAAATATATTCATTTTGTGTAGAACTTGGTCACATCAGTGGGTGTTTTTGTCAGCGTCCCATGACGGTACCCACATTGCCAACCCTTTTATGTTTGTGATGTTTCTAGTTTAACGGTTACATACTTATAAATCCATGAAGTTGTTAACTGTTAAAAGCGTGTGTTTTGATTAACTACTTTCTTATAACTATGCAAGTTATGTTCGACGTATATATCGACGTTGTTTGATAATGGGGAAAGTTTGATATTGCATTTCTGATGAATTTTACTCTGCACATTTTGAAATAGACGTGAAGTCAAGGGAAACGAGGTAACTCACCAGTTTCCGGTCATTCAGATGGTAGGAGCTATTTTGAGCGATTTAAGCATCTCTGCACATAAACATACACAGATATACAGATACTTAAAGAATCAAAAATGTAACACTACTATGTTGTACGTGTTGTTTTAGACAGTTGCATAAAGTTTATAAATTCCAGGTATTGCAAAACAGAATTGACGGAAAAGTAGACTTCTTCAAAACCTTGAGTGAATATGAGAACGGATTCGGAGACCTGGCAACTGATTTTTGGCTAGGTAATGAGTTGTTTATATTGTCTATCCCACACATCCAATCTATATTTTATCAGATTGCCATGAGACTCTCACGTTCTAAAGAGTCAGCAATATTTGATGTTTTTATATAAGAACTGAACAGACAGAAACATGCAGTTATTATCAGTATTTAGTCTTCTTAATTATCCTTAGTCTTATTTTATATTTATCACATAACTTACGGTGTGGGAGTGGAATAACACCATTCAGTATTTTCGCATAGTTAGATAAGTATGCAAATAAGCCTAGTATGCGTTGTCAAAAAAATTGATAATGATTATGATCCAATTCCCACGGTTTATGACTGTTTCTCGTGTTAAAACGACTGGCAAAATGCAATAAAAGTCAATATGTGAGTTATGTGATAAATAGAATCTAACATTCGTTCTCATTCATTATTGAATTTATTAAACTCGTTAGCAAAAATGATACAATGCTCGCCAACTCGTTTAATAAATTCAATAATTAATGAGTACTCATGTAAGATCCTCTATTTATGCGTATCTATTGTTTTAATTTTCCTTTTACTTATGTTGTGTGGGAAATGTTTGCACATGTTTTGACTTTATGTCTCCCGCTTCATATGGTTCATATAAGCCTGGTTTAAGTAGATAACATATATGTATTTAATATACTTACACCACCTTTACATCTGTTCGTACCTATTGTTTTAATTTTCCTACTACTTCTTGATGTTATTGTAGTTTTGAATGAACATACTGAGATGTTTGTTTAAAATACATACTGGAACCCTGAGTAGGTTTGCGCATGCGCATATATGACATGGCTAAAAACATAACACCAGCGCGGTATCTATACTAAAATAATCCAAAAGCATACAAGTGTTGTCAAGGTTATTAAACTGAGAGATTAGGTAATCTGCCAGTTGATAGTGGCCAATTTTTCACAGGACCAGAAATGTAAGTGTATGTTTAAGTAACATTATTCTTTGTTGTATACCGTTATAGCAACAACGGTACACTATATAGGAAATGCTGTGTAATAGTGACATATTTCTACATTAAAGGTCTCAAATACACACAGGAAATGACGACACAAGGTCCTTCTGAACTAAGAATCGACTTAGTCTCTGCTGATAACTCAACTGCTTACCAATCATATCAAAACTTTGCTCTGTCAATCGGACCCGGATATACTTTACATATCGGAGTCTCTTCCGGAACTGCGGGTACGTATGCGTATCTATAACATGGCGCATTTTTAAATCTTATTTAACTGCATAACATTTATTTTGCATTCTTTCCCCAGGAATGCATAAAACGTATTGTTATTACATATATTTTAGAGTAGTTTGTCTCTTAGTAAATACAATGGCTGCGCATATACAGATATTTATATATAAACTGTATGAAACGTGTTATTTTATGTCTTGTACATTTATATTATTCGGGCGTCATAGGTTTTCAATGGCGAAATAATGATTCTAATTGTATCGGACAACAAACGATGTATTTCAAATTCATAAATGAGAAGAATGTTCCTATAGAGACTACAGCGACCAAACGCAATGGACCGTAGGTTTTAACGACCAAACGCAATGGACCGTAGGTTTTCACGACCAAACGCAATGGACTAGGTTTTCACGATCAAACGCAATGGACCGTTTGTTTTCACGACCAAACGCAATGGACCGTTTGTTTTCACGACCAAACGCAATGGACCGTAGGTTTTCACCGTACTACAAACCAAATCAAATGAGCACATTCAAGTCAGTGAACAAGACAATACACAAAATAGATAATGGTGAAGAGAGCGTATCCGACTTGGAACAGTTAATAGGCAGTACGGCCTACTGGTTAGCTAAAATTAAATGTATGTATACACAACCTCGCCCGAAAGAGAGTGTAAATAAAAGTACATGATGTTGTAAATATATATAAAAAAAGTACCTCACTTTGAAAACCTTAGGATGAATTGTACTGAACAACCACAGCAGTTACAACCAAAGAGAAAAACAATCTAGCGTATGACTAACAAAAGTAGATATAAAAGTCGAACAGGCAAGGCAGCAATAACAAACCAGAGGGATGAAAGTTCATGAACCTACCTTTATTTTCAGCGATTCAGAACGTGCAATAAAAATGCCTTAGAACTAACAATATATAAGAAAATTATATGAAATAAAAAGAAAACATTTTAGACCTAAGTGTGTTTTTGAACGACAATCGAGTTACCCACCATGAATATCCGGTGAACTACATCTGTTTCAACGGTTTTCCCAATTGTCACATCAAAATAGTTTTGACGAAAATGTAACCCTACATAAAACAAGAACTGATAACATTTCTTCAACACAACAGTTTCAATATATGAACAGGCACCTACAGGGACATTCTGCTTTCTTTAAAGGAGTTGCACAGGGAAACATTATTGGGTCCCTTTGCATCCTAGGCACCAACGGTACCAGCTAACCTGACTAATTTATAGTTCGTGCAGAATCGTACATGTACCTCTGCAACATTTTTCACAATGATTCCCAAATAAAAAAGTTTCAGAAATGGGCGAAAGTTATCTAAAAACTAAAATTTTTACATACAACTAAATTTCCTGATTGGTAAAATAGTGTTTAAACAGTTTTCTGAAGGCAGAAAGGCACTAAAGACGCATACGAAGGGTGGTGATCTTTTGTAGATTTTGAGCATTTTGGTCTTGCGACTTCTGTATTGAAAATGATTCCGTCAAAGTAGACGAACACTATATTTTCAAATCAGTAATGTTTACTCTGGATATAAAACGTTTTCGTTCAGCGCAAATTATTTTGTTAGAAACTGGGACCATACGCCGCTGGCCATGGAATGATATGAAAATACCTCATTGAAGGTTCCATGTTCACCGTCGTATGCAAACCATCTTCGGGATGGCTCACATTTGCGTACTGTTGACGTTTTAAATATGGGCTAAAGGGCACGAACGGTAGCAAGCATTTCGCACTACCATTCATGAACAGTCTCAGACTGCAATATGTTTTGTATTTATCGTGTTCGGCGATTTCAGAATGTCTCATTTCATAATTTCTTCCCATGATAACCTCTGAAATCACACGAAATCTCAAATAATACGAGATAAACAAAGACCGCCGGAAACACAACGAGTTAGGAACGTCGAAAATGTATGACTGCGAGATAATATATTTACATCGACGTATTTATACTCGAAAATGTCTTGCACTGGCATTCACATGAACATTGCTGAAGATTTCTAAAGACAGATTATATTTCTTTTTCATCGATACCTGTTTGACACATACTGAAGCGTCTCCGTGGCCAAAGGGTTAAACCTTCTCGCCTCTCACCGCTGCGGATTCGAATTCCACTTGGAGTTTGAATTGTAATTGAGGAAGTTTCGATTCTTACGGATGGCGGGAGGTGTACAGTACTGGTTTTACCCAGGAAAAGTGGGTGGTCTGACTCTACCACAAAAAAAACACCTTCATATATAACTTTTCATGTGTTGAAAATGACGTAAAACAACACCATACAAATTGACACATATTGAATGTATTGCTCTAAATGCTTATTGTTATTACATCATTGTAGGGGACGTGCATGGCCTAACCTTTAACGACGGATTCGACTTTAGGACTAAGGATGCCGACAATATTTACAATTGTTCTTTGGTGTGTCATGGGGGTTGGTGGTACAACGGGTGCACATACGTCAATCTAAACGGACACTACACTATTCCTGGCCATGTTTCAATATATCACAAAGGAATTGGTGGTGTGATATATTTTAATTTTAAAGAAGTGAAATCTTTGAAGTCAACCAAAATGATGTTTAGAAGAGTCTAATGAAATGAATATACGCGGATACCTGTTTTGGGACATCTCTTGAAGCTTATGAATAATATGCTAAACCTGAATTAAAACAAGAGTCAACTCAAATTTAGGCTACACCAAGACGATGAAGACTTTATGCTAGTTTATGTATACATTCGTGTAGTAAATCTAATTTCTTTCAAATTAATTAAGGCCTGTTAAAATGTTCCGAGTTTTTAAAAATAAATCAGTAAGTATTAACACCTACATGTATGAAACCAGAAATGATATATTTTTTAAAACAAAATGTCCAGCAAATCAAAGGAAATACGTTTGAGGTCAAACAGTCACAGCCATGCCAAAGCAAAGAAAATACGTTTGAAATCAAATAGTCACAGCCCGCCAACGTCTTATAAAATATTATCGGTGTAGTCCTTAATTCACAGTTCCGATCTGTCAATCAAGCTTAAACCCACAAGAAATATGAGCCAATTAAACGTTCAATCGATATTTACACTTGATCCACAAACAACTCTAAAATGAAATAGATCATATGGCCAGTGTTTCTGGGAACTTCAACCAGAAACAACAGAGGACGGAGCTATAAACTGAATGTCGGAACTATTGACGTCCCTACCAATCCTGCGGAATATGTATACAGCGAGCACAGAGTAGTGCATAAGAATCAGATCGCTATCTTCGTATCATATAAGCGCTATCTTTCGAACTACAGCTATTGGTGTAGACGCTAACTTTTAGAACGATGATCACATTTACTTTGTAGCGTACAGTAACAAAACTGCAGAGAGTTTCTAAGCGCATTTGTTAAGTAGTTGAACCTTTGGTGACGCATGCATATTGTTATCGGATATGACTTTCACGTTACTCATACAGCTTTGGTAATTGTTTTTCACAAATTTGATACTTTGATGATTTTGTACGTAATATCTTAAAATTATGACAATTAAATGGAATAACTAGATACAAATATTAACGCAATTTACGAAACTGAAAATATAAGAATGATTATCGGGTATTACTTTAATAATTCCAAGTATACCTTTTGTCTCTAATTGTCAGAGTTTCGTGATAAGCCACACAAAATAAACAACGTCAAACTTTGTTTATAAACTGCTTGATCAAACATTTCGTACTATGTACTAACCTGTTCTCGCAATGAACAGATTTACCAGGAGTGCCTGCGCTACATCAGGAGTAAGTTTCGGATTTTAAAGGAGCATTTCATTCTGACCAAATACGTTGGGGTGCTTATAGCTGTGATCACACACTTCACAGACCTAATACTGTTAACTGTTATACTAAAGGAAAAACGAAACGCAACTCGGGAATTTCCGCTATATCCTACGTATTATTCTAGAGAAATCTCAAGAAGTAGTGTAAAAAAGGACTAGAAGTTAGAGAAAGGACACAGCTTTGCTGTTGTAGACTTTTTAATCACTCTACACCTTTTAACATGAACTTCAGAAATGCTGAAGTTCCGTTTTGTAAATTGAAGCCATATCAGTACTGTGATTAATGAAAAGAGATTGCAAACTGTTACATCTTGAGTTTGCTCACCTGCTTGAGCCAAACGCGTATTCTGTCAATTATGAAGCTTTAAAGAGATAACATTTGGTTTGTTATGTGTTGTTTTAGTTTTTTCCGAAAGGAAATGCCTAATGTAGACATGTTCCATTCGACTGATCGAAGCATATTATACATACAATATTTATCATAGTTGCTTTTCTTTTTCCTTAAGTATATATTAGTATAGGGAAGTTTATATATCTGTTTGTTTAAACTACTGTACACCTTCATTATCTTTTATATTTTTTGCCTACAAATATCTCAAAGTAGCAAACGAAACACCATCATGCCATTTTAATTGCTCAGTAATACAAACAATTAAAATGATAAGAGTTGTAAGAATTGAGAACCTTAACCGATGTGGCGTAGATAGATAACAACATGTTATAATGCATATTCGTCCTTTATTAAGTCTTGTCTAAATGAAATCTGAAATACTAGCAGAACATAGGCATGTTTCGATTTACTGATTAATGCTCAATCAATGTCGTGTTACTATGTTGATACTGGTTGTTCA
Source organism: Cyrtodaria siliqua (assembly GCA_037043455.1). Lineage (NCBI taxonomy): Eukaryota > Metazoa > Mollusca > Bivalvia > Adapedonta > Hiatellidae > Cyrtodaria > Cyrtodaria siliqua. The sequence goes on along the minus strand of JAWPHD010005622.1, from coordinate 132,077 downwards.
CAAACACAAGGTTTAGGTAACGAACAGTCATCGTCTCACCGATTCCACACAATCCTCAAGCCCATACCTGTCGTTCGGTTCTGTGGCATCCCAGTTTGTGTACATCACAGCCTCTCCAGACTGCCATAGATAATGGCCTTCGACAGCGTTATCGTTTAAGCCTGTCCAGACGTTATACTTGTCTTGCACCATTGAGCCGAGAAAAGTGTTTTCGATTTCAGAATTGATCGACACCTGGTAACTATTCTGGCTCCCACAAAACTGGCTACAATCTTCCCATGTCATAATTGTTTCAGCACGCAAATAGCAGGATCCAGATCTTGTTATCCAGTTGGTAGGACATGGATCTGAGATAGACATAAATACATGCAACGATTAATTATAATAGCCTGACTAAGCATGCATCAGCTCTTTTTTCCTTCTTCTCTTTTCATTTCCAACAATCAAAGAGAACAAACCTAAGGTGATTAGGAATAAATTAGTAATTTCAGAACGGTACTTTTATTTAATAATATGACAATGCCTATGTTAAATGACGGAGTAAACCACATTTGTACGTACTTAATTGATCGTCGCCACCGAGGTTTTCACTCATTGTTTTGCCTATTTACGCTACATATCGACATGAACACATCAAATATCAACCAGTTGGTGTCCGTATATTGCTTGTTGACAAAATAAAACGGAGAAAGTTTCTGTGGGAGAAATACGCAATACTATGGAAATAACACGGATGGCAACTTACGACGATGTCATTTTAACCACTGCGTAGGGCATTCTTCTTTTTTAAACACACTTTACATACCAAAATCATTGGTGTACCCACTATATACTTGTTGCCTATATGATGTGGTCCAATTCCATATAAATTGATGCAAATATGTTGGTTGCCGACAGTTTTGTAGCCGAATTGCGAAGCAAATTCAGGTTAGGTTTATGGTTTTGATTTCCGTTTGTCTGCGTCTGTACGTCCGTTTACGCGTTCTGACGTTTTGGTTATTTTTTTTGTTTCCCTCATTTCTCAAAAGAAATATTTCCGAAAGCGTTGAAACATGCCACTCTTGTTTATTATCATAATACAATGTTTTATGACAAGAACCATACCTCTGTCTTGTACATTATCTCTCGTTTTATTTAGTTTTTTTCAGTTAAAATGTTGAATGTACAAGAGTGCCAAGTTTCAACGCTTTCGGGAAATTAAATTTTGAGAAATGACAACAGTGTAGATGCGTTCCCTGGTTAACGTGCGTTAGTATAGTTTTAAATAGGCTGTACTGCATAATACTGAGACGGTATATCAAATCCATTGAAGATCTTAACAGTTGTTCTACGCCTTTACACAACAGTGACAAACGATATACACTCTCAAAATTAAAAGTACAGACTACTTAACTATTCACTACCAATGGTGAACTAAACAAGGTCATCGATCGCTTCTCAGTTCAGTGATAGTCCAGGTATTGATGGATACCAAGGAACCAGCAATATATATATACTATACATATTTTAACGCCAACAAAGAACCAGCAATATATAAACTTTCCATATCTTACCGTCAACAAAGAACCAGCAATATATAAACTATCCATATATTAACCTCAACAAAAAACCGGCGACATATAAACTATCCATATCTTACCGTGCACAAGGAGCCAGCAATACTATAGATATCTTACCTGTTCTATCCTAGGAAACACCATATCTTACCATGCACTAGGAACCAGCAATATATAAATCAACGATATCTTACCATGCACACATAACCAGTAATATATAAGCTATCGTTATCTTACCTGATGTGATGGGTCCAGGAAACCAGCAATATATAAACTATCGATATCATACCTCTTGAGATGGTTCCAAGAAACCAGCAATATATAAACTATCGATATCACACCTGATATGATGGGTCAATGAAACAAGCGAAGTGATGGGTCAATGAAACCAGCAATATATAAACTATCGATATCGTACCTGATGAGAAGGGTCAATGAAACCAGCGAAGTTATGGGTCAATGAAACCAGCAATGTATAAACTATCGATATCATACGTCATGGGATGGGTCAATAAAACCAGTGATGTGATGGTTCAATGAAAACAGCAATGTATAAAATATTGATATTGGGTCAATGAAACCAGCAATATATAAACTGTCGATATCATACCTGATGTGGTGGGTCACTGAAACCAGCAATATATAAACTATCGATATCATACCTGATGTGATGGGTCAATGAAACCAGCGAAGTTATGGGTTAATGAAACCAACAATGTATAAACTATGGATATCTTACCCGATGTGATGGGTCAATGAAACCAGCGTAGTAATGGATTAATCAAACCAGCCATATATAAACTGTTGATGTCATACCTGATGTGATGGGTCAATAAAAATAGCAATATAAACTATCGATATTTTACATGATGAGATGGTCCAATAAACCAGCAATATGTAAACTATCGATATATTACCGTGCACACATGACATAGTGTTACATAACGATCCATTGCAACATTCGCTACATGGCACTGTTGATCGCCTCTCCACTGCTCGTCCTACTGGTATAACGGGGGCGTTTCCGTGGGCAGCACATTGCTAATAATGACAAGTTGTAATGAACTGTAATCAATCAATCAATTAATCAGTGAGAAAGAACGAAATAACATGTAGATGTGTTGGTTTGGATACGATGAAACATATAGTGGCATGGTGTCAGGGTCGAAGACACAAGCGAAATTATTCAACTTGAAAGAATGTGAGGAAGCTATCCAGCTGGCTTGCGGAACGTCGGTGGTTCTACCCAGGTGCCCGCCCGTGCACGAAAATTGCCCGGAGGGGCACCTGGGGGTCTTCCTCCACCAATGGAAGCTGGAAAGTCGCCATATGACCTTAGCTGTTGGTGCGACTATAAAATCCAATTCAATCAATCAACTTGAAAGAACATGCAATGTTTCAATGTTTCGGATTTCAGTTTCCTTTCTTTAGCGGCGAATGTATCTACTTTTAGTTATTACGTTATCTTTGGGTAAACAACAAATAAGGTTTAAGCGTAAAGGAAACTTAAGAAATCACGACAGGACTCCACTTATTACATGCTTGTATACAAATCAGAACCAGTTTTTTTGTTATTTCACATTTAAATTTGTCAATGTTCACTACTGAATTGGTTATAGTCAATTCATCAGTTAGACATCATTTTTTTATGGTGTCATTACACGATCCGTGCGCTCTTGTTCAACTCTCAGTTTGATAATGTAGTGGGAGTATTGTAACAAAGGCCTCTATCAATAATATGGTCGAGATAATATGGCCCTTATAGGGCACGCTTATACACCTTTAGAGATCATACTCGTGACAAATCGAATACAGTCGTTACTAAACGGTAATTTCCATATCGCTCCGGTAAACGAGTCGAGGTTATACGAGTCTTCCCGGACCCAAATCGGAAAAACATATTCGGTTATTTACGTTGTTTTCCGTGATATGACTTTTTAACCCTTTATTTCGCCCGTGAGATAAAGCTTTATTGAAATAAAGTTTTATTGCCCGGCAACTGAATCCTGGGTATATGTCGTATCGTATATGCAAAATCTACGAATTTACAGTACGTGATAAAACTAAATAGTAGGGGTGGTGGAACATAACAACTTACAGATTCTGGCATACAGCCTAAGTTGTACTGCAGCTGTCCTCCAGGGGTACTGGTACTCACACTCACGTAGCATTTCTGACAAAATGTATAGAATATATAGCTTGTATTTCTCACATAACATGTGGTGTGGGAGTATAATAACACCATTCAATATATTCAATATTCCACTAGTGGTATAACACAACGTTAATGACGTCATGGACGCCAAGTCAATGTACTTTTTCTGACATAATGCGACATTATAAGTTATGTCATAAATAGAATCTAACATTCGTTCTCATTCATTATTGAATTTATTAACCTCGTTAGCAAAAATGATATAATGCTCGGCAAGAGCGTCGCATTATATCATTTTGCCAACTCGTTTAATAAATTCAATAATGAATGAGTACTCATGTAAGATCCCCTATGTATGGGGTTTATTGTCGCTTTTAACAAACGTTCAATTAAATCAATTTTCTTGTAGCAGTGAGCACAATGTTCAACGTTATAGAGCTGTTACAGCTACTCTGAAATACCATGTCATAGACATGTGACCTGATACACCAACTAGTGACAGTATATCAACACCGGGCCGATCAGTTATAGTACTAATATTTATATGATGAACTTCAATCAAGCGAGCTAATAGTAACATTGTACTGTATAAAGCCTTTTGTGTGACAAGTCGGAGATCAGATCCACGACCTCTTCCATGTGAGACGGCCGCTCAACAGACATGAAAAAATAAAAATAATACAGGGTGAAAACACGTATTCTAACGATATACAAGACATGTTGAATTTATAAAAAGATATTAAAATATGTTTCTCTACAAAATCAAGGAGAAATCAAGCTTTTGTTTAAAAGCGGTCGTTTAAATGAAGAAAGCAAACGAACAGATACGACATCACATCACATAAAGGGTTGACAAAAGTGCTACCGTCTTGGAGAGAACAGTATCAAAACAAGGCCGCTGGGGGTTTAAACCTGTTTCTAGGTTCTGGGTTCTAGGCGATCCAAAACTCACTCTACTCTATTGTCATCCCAAGAAAACGGGGTGTAAATAAGAATATCTTCACTAGATTATACTCTAACAAACAAGGCAGCATTAATAGACAAAATAATTATAACACATTAATCATCATGAATATATAAAATAAAAAAATAAAAAAATAAAATACTAGAAAGCCACAAAGCAAGTACTAAATGACTTGGCAGAAGCCAGAGCAACACGAGAACAAACAACATGAGGGCACGGTTAGACAAGAATAAATACAAACATTAACCTCTACGGTCCTTTGCGGATTTAGGTATACGTAATCATAGGTTCCACAATATGTCCGGTCATCGAACAATCAAAGAGGAAAGCAAAGCGGCTAACTGTAAATGGGTGAACTACTAAACATGCAGTACGTTGAAGAATGATACGGTTATAACCTCTTTTGATAAACTTTTTAACACGTTTAATAAGGATTGTATCGAAGTGATTATGACCAAGGTTCTTACGAAGTTTGTAAATCACATCATCATAGAAGTCAGACTGGAATATACGTTGTCGCAGAAGAGTTCTTAAATTACTTTATATTTTAAAAGTAGATCAGTGTTATGATAATAACATTTTGCAAATGTTTTTCGAAGTTTATGGTAACGGTAGTTCTGCTGAAGTAGCATTTTAGATATACAAATTATAAGAATATTAAAGTCCTCAACAAGACTACATGCTCCAGAAAAACGAATAAGTTGAGAAACATATTAAGAAGTTGCCCAGGGAACATCCCCATCTAATTGGGGATAATTAACAATGTCAAAATTAAAATAATCTCTCTGGATCTTAGTAACTACGTATATATTATTGTGCCATACATACAAAAGTATAAACCGAGAAATTTGGAAATCGTCGAACACGATAAATACAAAAAATATTGCAGTCTCGGTTTTACTGAGACTGTTCATGAACGACAGTGAACAGTGCTTGTTAGGGTTCTCGGCCTTAATCCCCGAGTTGAGCAGAACTCAATATTTAAAAGTCAATAGTACGGAAATTTGAGCCATCCCGAAGATGGTATGCAAATGACCGTGAACATGGAACCTTCAATGAGGTATTTTCTCACCATTACATCGGCAACGTATGATCACAAACAATAGGCCATCCAAATAATGTTATGAAGGAAAAGTGTCATACCTCGTTTGTTCTACAGAATACACCTTTTGTACACTCTTCAATTGTCCGGGCTGCTGTACATTCATGGCATACCGTAATCGACTCTAAATAGTGGATGATGTTAAATGATTAAGACTCTTCATGACAATTTGTGTTTGATAATACGTTTATTTATATACATATATATTTATAGTCCAGTTCTGTGTATATACAGAAATAACCTTAACAGTACTCCCTTTTATTTCCCATATTTTCTGGACAACAAACCAGGAACTAATTAATAAATGTACGGAACAACTAGAAAGAGCACCACTAATAGACCAAATAAAAAATTAGTTGAAAAATAAGGAAGTTATCCCCTTTTTTTCTTAACACTGAAATGTTTGGCCTTAAAGCCATCAACTCTATAAACATAAATATGCCCAAGACAATTATTTACTGTAGGTTCCTTAGCCTCCAAAACACCAAAATAAGCAAACAAAAAAACCCAACACATTTGTCTTTGTAGATATCAACACTATGATGATGGTAGATAATGATGTGACATACAAACTTCGAAAGATCCTTGGTCATAACCTCATTCATGCAATCTTTATTAAACTTGTTAAAACGTGTATACCAGTTTGTAACGCACTGCATGTTTAGTGGTTAGCCCATTTACAGTTCGTCACTATGTTTTACTTTTTGATTGACAGATCCGACAGATTGTGGACCCTATGATGCTGTCCACAAAATATTCGAAGGACGGTGGCGTTTAATGTTTACATTAAATCGTATCTTGTCGTACCTTATTGGTTTGTTCTCTTGTTGCTCTGGCTTCTGCGAAGTCACTGAGTAAAAAAAATAAATATTTTTTTGCAGATACTAACACTATAACTTGTTAAAAAGTGTACATCAGTTTGTAACGCACCGCATGTTTAGTGGTTGGCCCATTTACAGTTCGCCACTATGTTTTCCTTTTTGACTGACAGATCCGACAGATTGTGGACCCTATGATGCCGTCTACAAAATCTTTGAATGACGGTGGCGTTTGATGTTTACCTTAAATCGTATCTTGTCGTACCCTTATTGGTTTGTTCTCTTGTTGCTATGGCTTCTGCCAAGTCATTGAGTAAAAAAACAAAAACATATTGTTTTGCAGATATCAACACTATGATGATGGTAGATAATGATGTGATTTACAAACTTCGAAAGATCCTTGGTCATTATCTGATTCATTCAATCTTTATTGAACTTGTTAAAAAGTGTATATCAGTGTGTCGCCACTATGTTTTCCTTTTTGATTGTGCGAAGGACGGAGGCGTTTGATGTTTACCTTAAATCTTATCTTGACGTACCCTTATTGGTTTGTTCTCTTGTTGCTCTGGCTTCTGCCAAGTCATTGAGTACTGCTTTGTAACTTTCTAGGATGTTGTTAGAGAATATAGCATGACGTAATAACTGTCCCGTTTAATTGGGATGACAATAGGGTAACAGTGAGGTTTGGTGCACTCTAGAACCTGGATTCACACCCCTCCCTCAGAGGACTTTTTTGCTACTGACCGTTGTTAGCCCTGTTGTCAACCCTTTTATGTTTGTGATGTCATATCTTGCCTTTTGTTCATCTTTGTAATTATTTTTCTATTCCAATTACTATTGTTTTTAATATAAAAGGTGACAAAACATGTTATTTCAGATTGAGACAATACCCGTTTGCATTCTTGGTATCCGAACACTAAAGGTTCTAATCCGCGAGGAAAATGGTCACTTTATAATGTTTTCCATAAATATATTAAAAATACATGTAGCATAAAATAGCGTTTATAAGTCAGCTCTACAAACATATGACTGTACTAAGATTCTGTCAAAGATTGAGTTTAAATGCATACTTACCTATTGTTTGCAACTGTATCAATATTAGAAATGTCAATAGAATGGCAAAATCTGAAGTAAAAAACAAATAAAGGTCATAAACTGCACTGATGATACATATTTGAAATACTGTTTGTTGCTTCAGATAATATTTAAATTCAAATGTGTCTGTAATAATACAATAAGCACACATATATTGCTACCACAAATAAGGATATAAAAATCGAACAGGAAAAGTAGCATTCAAGGACGACAGTCAACCACAAACAAATACAGAAACAAAGAACATCTTTAAATATGAACAAAATGCCAAATTTGACATCACAAACACAAAAGGGTTGACAATAGGTATATCGCCTTGGAACCGTCAGTGGCAAAAAAGGCCGCTGGGGGTTTAAACTAGGGTGCACCAAACCTCACACACCCTACTTTCATCTCAATAAAACGCGACAGTGTAAATAAAGAAATCCCCGCCATGAACTATTCTCTAACCAACAAGGCAACATTAATAGGCAATATAAGTAAAATATAAAGAAGCTCGTATATAAATACAAAAACACAATAGCCTAGAAAGCCACAAGGAGGGTACTCAATGACTTGGCAGAAGCCAGAGCAACAAGAGAACAAACCATTGAGGGCACGACAAGACAAGATTGTAGACAAAAATCAAACGTCACCGTCCTTTTGGGCTTTAGATAGTCGTCATCGTATGGTCCACAGCCTGTCCGGTCATCGCGCACTTAAAGCGGAAAGCATAATAGCGAACTGTAAATGGGTCCACCACCAAGCATGCAGTGCGTTGCAAAATGATAGGGTCATAACCCCTTTTGGTAAACCGTTTAGCAAGTTTAACAAAGATAGTACAAAAATGATCATGACCAAGGATCTTACGAAGTTTGTAAATCTCATCACCGTAGAAGTCAGATTATGATAGTCCTTGTCGCAGAAGAGTTAAATTACCTTCTGTATTCGTAAAGAAGATCAGTGTTACGATAATAACATGTTGCAAACGTTTTACGCAGTTTATGATAACGGTAGCCATGATGGAGTAGCTTTTTAATATGCAAAGATTTTTTTTTTTTTTTTTTTTTTTTTTTAGCCGTCTTTTGACGACCCGTTTAATCTCCCCGTCAATAGGTGAAGCAAGGGTCGGGAAGGACCACCCCTTGCCACAATTTACAATATTTTACAGCATGTAATATTCATTTACTAAACACATACGTAAATATTTACAATTCAGCATCATAAAATGATAAAAGAGTAATACAGAATAGATACATGTATTAGATGGTTGAGGCAGGAGAGATGTTAAAAAAAAAGAAGAGAAAAACTCTTTAAACTACATTTTGATTGCCGTCCACTAGGCCATCTAATTATAGAGTTGTATAAATTACTGTTTAATAAACAATATTTATATAGTTAATATATACATGTATATACTATAGGTTATTGCATTTGTATGGCTAAATATTACTTGGAACGAGTTGTTTTGGCAAAGGACGACGAGCTTGCGAGTCGTCCTGCGCCAAAACAACGAGTTTAGCCATACAACGAATTTAGCCATACAAATTCAATAACCTTTTTATTGTATACTTTCATATTGTTTTTGATCAATGTTAATTGTATGACTATTACTTGTCATGGCATTTGTGTTATTTTTATAGCTTTTGATGGATTTCCTACTTTGCCATTCAGTTTCATTTTGTGTGGATGATTATTTTGCGCGAAAATGACGTTGACTTCGGATGACGTCATTAAAAACAAAAGGCGATTTTCTGAAGTTTGTTTACCATTCGATAACGTTAAAAACAGTGGGTGAGTGACCATTTCAGTTATTTTATCAATTTTTGCCATAAAAGGTTGAAAAAAAACACGTATTGTTTTGTTGACACTATAGGAAGGATTCCGTTATTTTTATTTGAAAGTAGTTCCTTATTTCTATTTCGCGGCTCTTAGCAAGCGCGAGCAAAAGTTCCCGTACAATATGAGTGCGTGCAATATCGTAGAATATTGCACGCTTAGCTCAATGCAAACTAAACGGGGCAATATGAAAGTATACAATATTGTAAGAATTCATAGGGGTGGATGGATAAAAAGGTATGCTAGATTAATTTAAAATGGTTTTAAAATTGCTCCATGTATTTTCAAAACTTTCTAGTTGACTACGATTTGTTTATGCGTTTCGTATAAATAACGAAGTCTGTATATCCATGGAGTAACAGAGAGCATTGTTTTCAGTCGTTTTGAAGAAAATATGTAATATTTAATTTCTAAGATAATTTGTAGCTGTACAGTTGATTGTTCCTTACCCTTGTTAAAAATAAATGCATGCTCTGATAGTTTCACATTTATATTTTGTTATAAGCAGAGTGTATTTATCTGTGTTAAAAATGTCTGAGTTGAAGGGCAGGTCCACAACATATGAACAATAGTCTCGTCCTGGTGGCAGTAGTGACAATAAAGGGTTTCTGGTTTTTTAATTTTGTGCAGATAATGCTGTGTTGAAAGAAGCCGATGATTAATCCTTGTTTGAAACCATTGTAGTATTGTGCTAGTAGTTATTTTGAAAGGGGACGAATAAATGTTTGTCCATGCTTTTGTATTAATATCATACATCTGTTCCCATTTAGCTTTTGATGTTGGACTTTCATTATTTCTGTTAAGAATAAAGTACATATCAGTGCAACCTTTCTTGTTTTTGATGAGTGGTTTAATATTCGCAGGTAGAACTGGGTTTTCTATTTTTTTAATTGTAAAATGTTGTAACCTTTTCTTAAATGTTTTAATGGCAGCTACTACGCCTTCATAAATTAGAAAATTTGTTTTAATACCAGTATTTTCTTCAAACTCAGTTAAAGAGTAAAAATCACCATTTTCCTTGATAAGGTCATTTATAAACCTGATGCCATTCATATACCATATGTTATTAAAGAAAGGCTTAGAGCCAATCAGAATATTATTATTATAGAATAGTGGGGTTGACCCAAATTCTTCTGGTGAGTTAGGTATACTATACTCAATAAGTTTACTATATGAATTTAGCACATCAATCCAGAAACTGTTTTTCAATTTTTTTATTAATGTTTCACAGTAATCTTTACCGAAAGATGTTAATTTTTTAATGTCTATTAGGTTTTCAACAAGCTGCTTCCAAGTCCCCTCATTAGTTATGAGTCTTCTTAACCAGGTTGATTTAAGACACGGTATGAAAGCTTTCAGATTTATCATTTTGAGACCGCCCTCAGAATATTGGTTAACTATAACTGCTTTTTTAATTTTTGCAGGCCCTTCCCATAAAAAATCATAAAATATGTTATTAATTTTTGCAATTATGTTTTCATTCGGGTTTGGAAGAGATATAAATAAATGATTTAAAATAGGAAGTAACAGTGTTTTTATAACCGTGATTTTACCAAGTGGCGTTAAATATCTTCGCTTCCATATCTTTACTGTATTTTGGATTTTTAAAATCTTATCATTATAGTTTAATTCTATTATTTTACCTAAGTTGACATTAAAATGTATTCCTAGTAGCTTAAAAGTATCTTTTCCCCAGGTAAGTTTCCATTTTGTTTTGATTATATCTGAACTGTATTTTTTTTTTCCCTATCCATACCACTTGTGTTTTGTCAAAATTAATGTTTAAACCAGAATATTTAGAATATTTATGTAGTTCTTATAGTGTTTCATTCAGGGATGTATCAGATCCATCCAAAAGGACAGATGTATCATCTGCATATTGCGAAAGTTTAATTTCTACATTTTTTATAGTAATACCTTTAATCTTATTGTTATTTCTTATCCTAATCGCCAGTATTTTAGCGCACAAAATAAAAATTATAAGGTGATAAGGGGTCCCCCTGGCGGCAGCCCCTTCCGATGTTGAAAAACGATGACAGGTTTCCCCCTTGATTAACAGCCAATTTGGCATTTTTATATAAAACCTTTATCCATGATATAAAACGTTCTCCAAAGTTGAAAAAATTAAGTACTTTAAATATAAAGGCCCAAGATAGAGAGTCGAAAGCTTGTTCAAAGTCAATCAAGAGAATTAAACCCGACAGATTATTTTCTTCTGCGTATTGCATAACATCGTATATAAGTCTGGGATTTTCTCCTAAGTATCTTCCTGAGATAAAACCGGATTGATCTTTATTTATCAGCTTAATAAGTGTTGATTTAATTCTATTTGCAATAGATCCTGAGGTAATTTTATATATACAATTAAGAAGGGAGATTGGCCTATAGTTTTTTACATGCAGTCTTGATTTATTTTCTTTTGGTATAACAGTTATTATTCCTTCTATCTGAGTTATTGATAGTTCTTCCTTAATGAATCCATAATTTAAAGATCGTACTATAAAATGTCCTATTTGTCGCCAAAATACTTTAAAGAAATCGGCACCGAAACCATCTGAACCTGGGCTACGGTTATTTTTCATTTTTTTAAGTGTTGCCAAGGCTTCTTCAATAGATATAAGGCCTTCAAGATTAATTGATTCACTTTCTGTAAGTTTAGGTATATCGAAATCTTTCAAATCCTCTTCTAAATTTACGTTTTCTAGTTCATTGTCTTTGCTAGTATAAAGTTGTTCGTAATAATTTTTAGTCTCATTTAAAATTTCATGTTGATCTGTTATGATTTTTCCATTTTCTTTTTCTATTTTGGGAATTATGTTTGAAGCGTAATTATGGGATTCTAAATTGCAAAAAAATGAGGTTGGTTTTTCATCGTTCTCAATAATATTTGCTCTTGATCTGATTAGGTAGCCATTCATTTTTTGTTTTCTTAATATTCTTAAATCATTTTAATATGTTTCTAATGTTTCTAAATTATTTGAAGACAGGTTATTTTCTAATGTTTCTATCTCAGCAATCAATTATTTTTCTCTTTTATCTGTCATTTGTTTCTTGTAACTAGAATACGATATCGATTTACCCCGTAATTCCATGAGTAGTATTTCGAGAAATAGTTGATCATTAATTAAAAATTGTAATTCATTATTGGGGATATTATGAATGTTCACCATATTGTAAATTGGGACTGCATACTGTAGTTTAATGTCCTGATTTTTTTATTTATTACGTTTAAATATTCAATATCACTAAGAAGAGAATTATTATGTTTCCTTTACCAGGTATAAATTGAGTAAAATTCAATTTTAGTACTATCATTGAATGGTCTGAGCGGTAACTGGATTCAATGGTACAATTTTCTATTGAAGAAAACATATTTTCTGAAACTAGGAAAAAGTCGAGTCTGGCTTGTTTTAAAGGAGTTTTTTTTCTCCAAGTATACCGTTTTAGATGTGGGTGTAATTATCTGAAAGGATCAATGAGGTTATATTCACATTTAATATCTAGAACCCGTTCTCGTGCCTTTTTGTTATTTACGTTTTTGTAATTAGAGTAATCTAGGATTGGATCTTGAACGAAATTAAAGTCTCCACACATGATTAGCGTACTGTTTTTAAATTGTTCATATTTCGACAAAATAGTATCATAAAAACTGGGGGAATCATTATTTGGGCCATATAGATTGATAAGTGTAAAACGATTATTTTCAACTGTCATGTCAGCTATGAGAAAATTACCTTCCTTATCTGTTATGTGAGAATGTACTTTATAATCTAAGTGTTTGTTAAAAAGTATCGCCACGCCTCTTGCGTTTGCAGTTCCTGAACTAAAAAGGCACTCATTCCCCCACTGTGTACGAATAAGATTTTCAGTTGCTGTAGTAGAGTGAATATCCTGAAGGCAATATATGTGACCATTTTTACTTTTTAGGTAGTTAAAAATATCAATACTTTTTTCGACTGCACCAAGACACTGACAATTAACTGACAATATGTTTATACTAGTCATACGTGTTGATGAAAAAAGATGGGAACCGTAATGAGACAGCAATCAGTAGTTGTAAAAAAGAGAAGTGCAAAATTAACAAAACAGTATCCTTTCTGTGAAAAATAGTTCTTTAAAAAATGTATTTTTAACATAAACTAAATAATTATACTCTATTATGGTGTTTTTGGTAATAATTGTAGTAACACCTTATTAGTATATATTTAGTAGCTCACTCCAAAGTATGTCATGCACTATAGTATATCTCAGGAAGCAACACATATAAGTAAGCATATTATATAAAGGGAGTATTGCATCTAAGTATCTCATAAAACGTTACACAAAACATATTAGTAATATAACTCAGGCAAAATTGCATAATTTTTAAGATAATATTATTTTCCTAAAAACAAAATTCGAAAAAAAACAAAGAACAAATCAGCTTATCTCAAGCCGCAAACTTATATAAAGTAATTCTACCAAAACATGTAGTGCATTTTCATATCATAGCAGATAGCTATAAAACAAAATAAAGCATATGAATGGCAAAGATAGCATAAGTATGATAAGTAGATACATTTTAAAGATCAATGTACTATTATGCATGTATCTCAAATATTAGCATTATTATAATAACTCGGGCAACAAACTTCACCTAAAGCAAATCATATCTCAAAAAGTAGTGCATAATTTTCTCAAAAGATATCTGCAAAAAGTCAAATATGCATGATAATTTTCGTATGATAAGTTCAGTTTAAAAGATCTTTACAAAATAAATAAAAAAAACAATCACATAAAATATTGTATCTCAGGTAGCAAAGCATAAAAAGTATTATATTTCAGGTAGCAAATCATATAAAGTAATCAAAGCATATAAAGTATTATATTTCAGGTAGCAAAGCATATAAAGAGTTATATTTCAGTATCAAAGCATGAAAAGTATTATATTTCAGGTATCAAAGCATGTAAAGTATGTATATTTCAGGTAGCAAAGCATATAGAGTATTATATTTCAGGTATCAAAGCATGTAAGGCACGTATGTTTTAGGTAGAAAAGCATATAAAGTATTATATTTCAGGTATCAGAGCATATAAGGTATTATATTTCAGGTATCAAAGCATGTAGAGCATGTATATTTCAGGTAGCAAAGCATGTAAAGTATTATATTTCAGGTATCAGAGCATATAAAGTATTATATTTCAGGTATCAAAGCATGTATATTTCAGGAAGCAAAGCATACAAAGTATTATATTTCAGGTAGCAAAGCATATAAAGTATTATATTTCAGGTATCAAAGCATGTAAAGTATGTATATTTCAGGTAGCAAAGCATATAAAGTATTATATTTCAGGTATCAAAATTTCAGGTATCAAAACATGCATGTTAAGTATGTATATTTCAGTTATAAAAAAGTAAGTAAAGTATTATATGAAGTATTATATCTCAAGTAGCAAGGCATATAAACTATTTATATCTCAGGTAGCAGAGCTTGTAAAGTATCATATTTCAGGTAGCAAAGCATAAAAGGATGTATATTGCAGGCAGCAAATCCTATAAAGTATTATATCTAATTAGTAATTCATATAAAATATTATTATCTCAGGTAGCAAATCATATAAAGTATTTTATTTCGGGTTGCTAAGCATAGAAACTATTCTGTCTCAGGTAAAAAGGCATATGAAGTATTATATCATGTCCAATAGCGTTTGAATATCACAGGTAGCCATACGCAGGTAGCAAACAATCTAAAACATTATATTTCAGGTTGCAAAATGTAAAAAGTATGTATATATCTCAGGTAGCAAAGCATATAAAGTATTAGATCTCAGGCAGGGAATCACACAATGTAAGTAGATCTCGGGCGCCAAAACTTATAAAGTATATATATCTCCAGTAGGAACCACTTAAGGTATGTATATCTCGGACAGTGAACACCTTAAGTATGTATATCTCGGACAGTGAACACATTAAGTATGTATATCTCGGACAGTGAACACATTAAATATGTATATCTCGTACTAAAAGCACAGTAAGTTAAGGAAGTTGAAGTAGGTATGTACATCTAAGGCAGGAAGACCATAAAGTAGGTATAGCAAGCAAATAGAATATGTATATCTCAGACAACAAACACAGAAAGTATGCATATAACACAGATTATTTATCTCTGATAATAAACAAGTGTAACTAGAATTATCTCAGAAAGTAGCATAATCAAAATGAAGCAGATTTTATCTGAAATTAAAAATTATGTTGTTTACATAGTATATATATACATACAGACCAGTATAGGTCACGACCTATTAGAGCATGTGTAATCCATGTAATCCGTAAGTAGTTCATAATGTATTATAAATCCCATAATTGCCAGTGAGGTAATACTGCAAAAATGCCCCACTTAGTAGCTGAGACAGGCAGTCAGTAGGTCAATAATACCTGTATTGTTAAAAGTGTTTGGTTACTGTACTGTGGTCAGTGATCCATTTATTATTTTTTGACAGTTTAAAATAATGACCAGACAGTCTTCTACCATATGTATTTTAATGTACCCACCAGAAGAATCAGATAAAATTTAGCGAGAAAAAAAAGTAAATACAAAAAAATACACGTGCACACAAAACGGCATTTGCAGGGACATGAGGTCATCAGTCTTCATTTGGCACGTTATTCGGTGATTTGAAAAAAACAACACAACACACACACACTCATCCTGTCTCTGACTACTGGTTTAGAACGCTTCCAATATCATCGTACAGCTAGGACTTGTGACGATGGCTTGTTGTCTTTGATTTTCCGTACACTGATCCATTAAAATACCAAGCGTTTTCAATGTCATCATGGGATAGGAGGCGGGAAATAAGTTGAGCATTTGCCTTGGTTACGTCATCAACCAATCTGCATCCCGAGGCTTTGAAGTTTGCTCTCAGTCTCATGACTTTGGTCTTCTCATTGTTATTCTGTAATTTGACCAAAACTGTTTTTGGGTAGCCTGGTTTACCCGGGATCCTATGAATGGCGATGATCTTGGAGGGGCTAATGTTTGCTCCCTTTTCCGCGATCATGGTACATATTGTAGTTGTAAGGGTCTCTTCTGTGTCCGGTGTCATTTCTGGGATGTTCATAAATTTAATGTTATTTTTCCTTGAGTATTGTTCATTATAATTCGCCCTTTCTTCCGCATGTTTGGATCTTCTTTCACTCAATTCCTTGCTCTTTTTTATTTCATTTACTAACTGTTTTTGTGAAATGAGCTATTTCTTTAGTTGCTCGTTTTCCTTACTTAATTTGTCCATTTTTTCTGAAAGGCATTTTGTCTTTGCTTCTACCTTTGTTGTGACAGTAAATTCCAGGTTTTTAATAAACTCTTCCAAACTTTCTTTTACTGCCTTTTTTACAAATGTCTCTATGTCATCCTTTTTCATTAAAGTATCTAGCGTTTCTCTTATTGCTTTCATTTCTTCGGAGAGGTCATCTAGCGTGTGGTTAATTATTGAAATATCCTCAACACTGGTGTTAATTGGGGACACCTCGGTATGTGGACGCTTATCCATTGGTGGCTTACCTAAAGTTTTGTCACTGCTTAAGGCAATTTTCACCTGACCACCTTTTTTCTGATCACCTGACTTGCTCATTGTAGTTGCACAGATGGCAATTATCACTATATGTCACCAGAAAGAACAGTTAAAGAACAGTTATGTTGTTGTGTAGAAATACTCCAGTGTTCACTCAGTATTGGAAAATAATCCTTTGTTTGTTTTCAAAAATTCAAAACTATCCAAATATCTCTTTCAATCATTCAAATTTTAAATCATCCTTTTCACAGAGTATAGTCCTTTATATTACCAATAAATTCATGTAATTTTCATTTTAAACACATTACTAATAAATTTAGTTTTTGTCAAAAATGTGAGAGAAGTGAATCAGCCAGTCATCACTTCTCAATACCCCCAGGCTAACATATGCAAAGATTACTAATATTAAAGTCCTCAACTCGCGTACAAGCTCTAGAAAAATGAATAAGTTGAGACACAAAGACCCCATAAGAAGTTGTTCGGGAACGTTCCCATCTAAATGGAGATAATTAACAATATCAAAATTAAAATCATCTCTCTTGTCATAAATTAGTTCACCATTTTCAATGGAGAGATATAAATCGAGAAAAGGTATAGTATATAGTATATATTACTATCCATAGTAGAAAAGATAGGGATGCCAATGTTCAATTTATCATCCAGATACAGAGAGGTGTTATTAAAGGCTTCAATAACATCTTCCTGGGTATCTGGTGAAAGACTCAACATGAAATCTCTTTCATAGCATTATAAGGTTGTATATAGTGTAAAGAAGTCATAAGTGCGTATAGATGAAACTTGATGTTTATTGCATATTTTATCAAGAACGTCTCCTGAATTTTTAATAGACCAAAACAAACTAATCCCTGAGTTTTCATAAGTTGTAGTATAAAATAGTTGAACTTTAACGGAGGAAAGACAAGAAGTTCGGAGATGTAGACATATTACATTTTACTTGATATGAATAATATTAAAATTATATAAAATTACTTAATGACGAAATGTTAGAAATTAATGGTATCATCTTCAAGGGAGGATATTATAATTATTATTATTAGTAGTAGTACTAGTAGTCGTAGCAGCAGCAACAGCAGCATCAGCAGAAGTAGTAGTAGTAATAGTAGTAGTAGTAGCAACATCAGCATCAGTAGTAGTAGTAGTAGTAGGAGTAATAGTAGTAGTACATTCACTGCTGCGTTTTAGCACAATTGACAGTAGTAATTCAGAACATAATGACAATTAAATTTAGTGTAATATTTCAGCTGAAAGTAAATTGTTATCCGTACACTATAATGCCATAGTTAACATTATAATATGTATATATAATTTATAATACATTGAAGATATTTGTTGTTTTGGAATTAATAACATATTTTATTTCATCGAGATGGTAGAAACTTTTATATTTTCACGAATGCGAAGCATGAGCGAAAATATAAAAGTTGTCTCATTTCGAGATGAAATAAAATGTTATTCACGACAAAACAACACATTTTCTTTTTATTTTATGATTTTACAAACATTTTTTTAGGGAAACTAGGGTAGAACAACAAGGTAACTCAGCCGCTTTAAACATTTTTTTCCCGAATACAAAAAAAAGTCCAGATATTCTATTTATACCCAAATAGAACAATTTGTTTAATGTATTTATATTGGCGGACATTTTCTTTTAACTTTTAAAATAATCTATTTCAAATCATTGTTGAATAGAATGTACAATTCTTGAAATGTTTACATTTGCAAAAGAATATCTTGTGACTCGTTTTACTGTGCATTTGTGTTGGTTGTACATTTAAAAGTAGTTCCGGCAGTGAAAAAATAAAACTCGGTATTTCACGCGTATGCAATACCGCTTTATTTCATTGCTAAAATCCATTATTATATATCAGTTTAAATACATATTTTTCATTGACTAAAAGGCAGTCACGCGTAAGTCATTAATATGAACTATTGACGTTAGAACGTTTCCTATCCCGTTCAATCAAATGTAAGCAATGTGTGTATAGTATTTTATAGTGAAAATGTCGAAGTAACTGAGTGTAATTTAAATAAATGTTGATATAAATATGTTCTTGTTTTGAAAGAAATGACATAGCACCTTGTCATATACAAGTTTTACATCCTTTCTCAGCCAAATCCATCACGATTTTATATATATCTACAGCGTATGTGTGATGGGCCGATGTTTGGAATTAATCATTTGTAAGTAGATGCTGGACGCCGATAACATCGATTATGTAATTTCTGGACCAATTATCGGAATATGATAAGAACAAATTTAACGTCAGCTAAACTGCACGTATGAACCGTCGTATGTTATTAGGATTAGGAATAAAATGGAATAACAAATCGAAAAAAAACAGCAACAAAACATTATAATATACTAAATTTATGTAATAATAATATCAACCCAAGCAAGCCTCAGGTAAACCGGCATGCATCAAACAATAGTATCGTAAAACAAGTAGACGTGCGCTTAAACTTCAGCTAAACTGCAGAAGAACCGTGGTATTGTAATTTGATTAGTAAACAAAAGCAAATAGAAACAATAAGTAATACATACTGAAAAGGGGATCCATTAAAAGCAACAAACACAAACAAGAGATAAATGTAGCAGACTCGGTTTTATAGAGTCTGTTCATGAGAGCTAATGTAAAGTGCAACACAACATAATAATACACTTAATTTATTTTATGTTATTTAATAAAACAAACCCAAACATACCTCAAGTAAACCGGCATGCATCAAACAATAGTATCGTAAAACAAGTAGACGTGAGCTTAAAAACTCACCGAAGTTGTTCATTGAAGCTATCACATGCGTGAGACAAACTCAACCGAGTATAGAACTGATTATCGAGCCAGTTGATTATAACCGATAATCGATTCTCAGTTTGAACCGATTGCACATCACTAAGCAAGTATTGTAAAACGAACACTATTGACTAGTTGGCAGCATGTAGTATACAACAATCTACTTCTGTTGAGGTCAATGGTTACATTTATTCCTCCCAGGAAATGGCTCTTGACCGCAACAGTGAAACAGTGAACTATTGACCTAAACCATTCTAGGGAATGACTCCGTCAACAGTTCACCGCTGTGGGGTCAATACTCAGTTGTCTCGGTCAATATTTCACTACGCGGGTCAATAGTCTCTTGTCTCGGTCAATAGTTCACCACAGTGAGTCAATTCTTAGTTGTCTCGGTCAACAGTTCATCGCTGTTGGGGGCCAATACTCAGTTGTCTCGGTCAATATTTCACTACACGGGTCAATAGTCTATTGTCTTGGTCAATAGTTCACCACTGTGAGTCAATTGTCAGTTGTCTCGGTCAACAGTTTATCGCTGTGGGGACCAATACTCAGTTGTATCGGTCAATAGTTCACAAAGTGGGTCAATATTCTCTCGTTCCGGTCAATAGCTCACTACGCGGGTCAATGGTCTCTTGTATCGGTCAATAGTTCATCACCGTAAGCCAATTCGCATTTGTCTCGGTCAATAGTTCACCGCAGTGGGTGTCAATACTCAGTTGTCTCGGTCAATAATAGCTCACCGCGGCGGGTCAATAGTCAGCTGTTTCGTTCAATAGTTCAATGCGGTGGGTCAATACTCAGTTGTCTCGGTCAGTAGTTCACTGCGGTGAGTCAATAGTAAGGGTGAGTCAATAGTAAGTGTCTCGTCCAAAAGTTTACTGCAGCGGGTCAATACTCAGTTGTCAAAAGTTCACCACTCTGGGTCAGTCTTCAATTGTCTCGGTCAATAGTTCTGTGTTGTTAGTCAATAGTCAGTTGTCTCTTTCAATAGTTAACTACGGTGGGTTCATTATTATTATTCTGTAATTGTCGTTGTCTGACCGTGACAGTTCGCCCTACTAATACATATGTGTTTTATGCAAATTTTCTTTTTATTTGTTTGACTTCTGTGTTGTTGTTATTAAATTTGGATTAAAATGAAGAACTTACCCGAGAATGTCATATTCAGCAGTGTCCTTTTGATATGTTCACGTTTACGCTGAAATACATATAAATGATAATAAACAATACAGTCTTGGAGATGTCTGGGCGATGGACACAGTCTGGGAGATGAGATAACATGTTCATGAACATGTTCCAAAGGACAAATGTTGTATTATTTGGAAGCTCCATGTCCCTAGATGAAGTATGCGTAATACTCTGGCCGGGTCTTACATAACCATAGAAAGCAGATGAGATGACTCATTTAACTGTCGCAGGTGAACATGTACTACAATGCATCATACTGACAACATATGTCATATTGTCTATGAGAAAACTAAAATTCATGTTTAAATTCCCTCGCTCACTTGTATGAATATACTCCTGGACAACAAGTATACCATAAACATGCTGTTATAAGTGGGGATACTGCAGAAAATAAACTATTTAATTTTTACTGTTCTCTACTGTTCTATGATTGGCTAATAACAGGGAGTCAAATCGAATTTTATAACAGACAACAAAAACATATGTTTTGGACGTCACATTTTTAGAGAATATGAATTGATTTCATATTTGGCTGAATAAATGTCCATACATTCAAAAAGAGTTAAGTCAAGTTACAATTTAATCAGTCAGGTAGGGCGTATCAATATTTTTTTCTACAGCTACTTGATTCAGGCCTTTAAATATTGAACTATTAGTGTTTTATTACTACGCATTTGATATGCTTAAATTAAATTACGTAATACAGCATAAACATGATGTATACTAGTGAGCAATTATACCAAGTTAATTGCAATCTGAAATGTTTTCCTTGAATTAAAGTAACGTTAATTTCAAACGATATTGAATTCAACGGGAGGTACTTTAATATTTTTAAGTATATTTATAGACGGAATTCCTTTATACAAGTTATTATTTTATGATAGCCTATACTAAATGTTACCTTTATTTTAAGTTGTGGTAATGTTAGTGGAATTTGATCGGAAGTGTATGTTTACACAGGATATGGTTCCATATATAAAAGGACAGCGACTAAGTCAATGCGTTACAAATAGAAATATAATACAATTTCATACAGTTTGCGACTTTTGTAGCTGAAATGTACATATGTAGTGTGTACCTGTGTAAAGTATGTACAATTGCGTACTAGCTTACGACAAAAAATGTTCCAAGTGCATAATATTACACTATACTCGCACGTATAGAGCGCAGTATATACATATCATATTATGCGGCCAGAATTTCAATTCTGTCCAAAATAAACGTTCTTGTCTAACTGGTGCCAACGTACCAATAACAGTTGAATTTTGGTCACATTATTAATACATTGGCTCACTTTGTGGTAGAGGAGTTTTCCAGATAATATTTCACTAGTGTAACCCCTACTGAGGAATGACTTTTAACCAAAACTAACCCCACTCCGCTGGAAAAGGATATTACAAAATTAACCCCACCCCACATACACATTTATTTACCCTACACTCCCCGCCTCGAGTTTTATTAATCTCATCCTCCCGTTTTTATTAAAGGCGACATACGACAAAAAAACAACAACATCCCTATGGAAAAATCACGTATCAAGTATCACACCAAAAGTATTTTCCTTCCTCACAACACCTATTTTTAACTTTTATTGTTTATCAAGTACCACCCCATACCCACGTTCCCCGCGGAAAGTACTTTCCTTTCACACATACCTGTCTTTAGTTTACCCCTCTCTCTCTTTTTTCTAAGGGAAGCTACTTCTGACGAGACACTTCTGACGAAAGACACTTCCTCTTCTGTAGAAAAACACTTATCAAATAACCCATCCCATTAAGTGTTAAGTGTATTTCAATTTTTGTTTACACCACCCATTCATGCCATTCGTGTTCATCAAGTACCCCTCCGCCTTCAGATACTTTTTCCATCCCTATCCCAAGCACTGTCTTCTTAACCCAACTCCTTCATTTTGTATCAAGTATCTCTCCGCCCCATGTACACTCAAGAGAAATAAAAACGCAACACGGGAATTTCCGCTATATATTGTATATACTGCACACTTAATTCTACATAATATTCCAAAGAAATCCCAAGATGTTTTGTTAAAACAAAGTAGCAGTTAGTTAGAGAAAGGACACAACAGTGATGTTGCAGACGTTTTAATCACAGTACACTTTTTTATCAAGAAATTCATAAATGTTGAAATTCCTCTCTGAAAAATTGAGCCATTTCAGTACTGTATTTAACGTAAAGGGTTTGCAAAATTTTGCATCCTAAGTTTGCTCACATGCTTGAGCCAAACGCGTACTCTGTCAATAATGAAACTTTGAAGGAATACTAATAGCTGTGTTATGTGTTGTTTTAGTATGTTTCTCCGAAAGGAAAGGTCTAACGTAGCCATGTACCATTCGATTAACAGCAGCATATTACTTATACAATATATAGCGGAAATTCCCGTGTTGCGTTTTCATATCTCTTGAGTGTAAGTATTTTTCATTCCCTTCACCCCGCCTCTCATGAACACACTCAATAAAGCCGACAATGCTAAGTTAAAAAGCATACAACGTATTCTAAGGATGATTAAACAATACCCAGTACATGTAATGGCTGGAGTAGTGGAACCACCTTTTCGAAATTAAAACTGTATTCTAAAACATTAACAAATGTTCAAACACCTTTCCACGACTTGTTCAAAAAACATAAAATGATTGCAATAATTACCTTTACTCCTAACACGGATTGCGACAGGAATGAAGTTCGGTTTTACCTTATCTCTGTTGAACCATTACTCTATATTAGGGCCTTGTCAAATTACTTATTCTTGAACCCTAGACGAATTTAAAGGGACAATGTCCGCGTAACTTTTAGCCTATAAAACAAAATAATTACGTTGGCAAACAAAACACACCAACCATTATTGAATATTTACTAAACAAAACCAAGATTGTCTGACAGATTTCAATAGCGGTACAAAAAAGAAGTACCGCTTCGTGGGGTTGAACTCGTAAGCCACACCAAAAGTACACTCGCAGGTAATAATAGTCGAACATCGCAATAGTTGAGCTACCGACTGAGCTAACCGTGCCAGATGTATTACGTAAAAGTTAATATATATAAAAATAAATGCGCTAATGGATGTCATGTGATCAGAAGAAAATGTAAATAATGTGGGTCCCACATTATTTACAAATAATAAATAAAACTTTTTTGTTTTCAAACTCACGAATGTATTACTACATGCTTATCTGGGTCTATGATAAATGTGTTCATGTATACATTTCACTGAAATAAAATCAGACAGTTATTTGGCTATGCTCGATATCTGCTTACTTACGGACAGTGTCCCTTAAAGATTAATTTTTGCTCTGAAAGGGTTAAGTGTGTATCTGGATTTTATCTCATGCGTTATCTGTCGTAATACATTTTGGTTTTAAATTTAACCTTAATTAATATAATAATTTTCGCTTTAATACCTGATAATGTTCTTGATAACGTAATTTGAATATTCGTTCATTTTCATAGTATTTTTACATTAAAGCTCAAATTTAGAGATGAAAAACCATGATAATCGAGCGAAGTAATAAAAGTAAATCGCATTTATTTCATTTTCAGTACATTTTAAACACAATGAGTACACAATACTGTAGTACCACTCAGAAGAATACTACCAAATTAGATAAGCCAAGGGATGGGACTACATGATATTCCAGTGGGTTGAATGGCATATGGTGGCATTTATATGGCAATAAGTCCATATTTGACTTTCTAAAAGAGAAAAAAATGGTAGTCAGTATGTCAGTTCTCTAACGACCTTCAACTTAACACTGTCCTGTTTTAATAGGATGACAGTAGGGTAAGTTGATGTTTGGTGCACCCTAGAACCGGTTTAAACCCCCAGTGGCCGACTTTGCCACTGACCGTTCCAAGGCGGTAGCCCTTTTGTCAACCCTTTTGTGTTCGTGATGTTTGCCTTTACAACTACTTTTGCCTTCTTGTTTGTCTGTTTGCGTGTTTGTTTCTGTGTTTTGTGGTTGACTGTCCTCCTTGAATGCTACTTTCCCTGTCCGATCTTTTTATATTTCTTAAGTCACTGAGCATGTTTGTAACTCTGGCATAATACTAGTAGTTATTTAGCATTCATCTCTGCGCGGTACCATCTCTAACTTGTTTCTAATTATCTTGGTATACAGTAGAGGAATATTCAAGAAAGGGGTGCACGAGGATCTTATAGGCTACTTCCCGTATACCTCTATTTTTCGAGCTTATGTTTCGCTTTTCAAAACCGAAAGTCCTATTTGCAGTTGACGTAGTTCTATGAACATGATCACTTCGGGTGAGCTTACTGCTCATATCAATTCCAACGTACCTTTAACTATTTACCGTTTCCAAGATCTGGCCGTGGAGGTATACTTAGATGGTATAGGAGTTTTTGAGCGTGTTATATGTGTAGTGGTACACTTACTTGGATTAAACTCTATGTCCCAATCAGTTTCCCACTGTTCCTTACAGTTAAGGTCGTTCTGTAGGACTTTGACATCTTGGAGGTTTGTCACTGCTATATAGAATGTTGTATCATTAGCAAAAAGCCTCACCTTGGATTTAATGTATACTGGCGGGTCGTTGATGTATGCAAGAAATGATATGGTTTCTAGTACTGCTCCTTGTGGTACTCCGGAAGTGACAGAATTGTTTAAAGGATGCTTCGTTTGCTAGGACAACTGTTTGTGTTCTGTTGTACAAAAATACCTTAATTAATCGGAGAATATGATTTCTGAAACCGTACCTTGTCAAATGCTACACTAACGTTTAGTAAGACAGGTCTGTCTGTTGACCGTTTATGGCATTTTTGACAGTTCCTCAACAAGCATTTCCAATTGTGTTTCACATGACCTTTTGGAGCGGAATCGATGCTGCAACTATCACTTAGAAAACTGCTTATATTTTACTTTTGACATTATAAATCAAATAAATGCACAGAGCATAGGCAAATGTGGGAGATATACCCTCAATAGGTTACAGTCCAAAGGTTAAACAAACCTTATTTGTTCCTGTTACAAATTGTTTAAAATATACAAGACACTAATCCAACATTATAATATGCCTTTTTTAAAATAATGCTTGCATTAGTAGATCTTTTGCATGCACGCATTATTTAACCCTTAACCTGCTAAGCACGACTATAATAGCCGCTGCGTCCATTGTAAACCCAGATCAGCATGCAACTCGCATGAATCAAATTGTCTTAATTCAAAGAAAGGACATTCCATTATATACGTGTCCAGCATGCCTCCTTCGGTAATCGGTTTCCAATTTATTTTTCAGGTCAACCTAATACCTTAGTCCAGATAAGCCATGTATAAAATTCTAGGGAAAACCTACCCTTGTCTTGAAATGTCATTAATTTTAAGCACGTTCTGCACATAACTCTGAGTTAAGGACACTTTTTGTCTCAAAAAATGTTTTATTGATTAATTATTTACTCGCCAGTAGTGTGTTGCTAAGCACGTGATTATGACGGTGAAGGTATAAAATATCTAACCTTGAAATTAGTACAAAATGACTATACAGGGACGTAGCCAGAGCCTTGAGTACGCGGAAGACCAGTTCTACTAAAATGAGTTGCGAAAGTGTAGCTGGGGAGTGAGTGGAGTTGGTGAGGGGGCGGGGGGGGGGGGGGGGGGGGGGCTGTTCGCGTCAGCGATGGTACCGTGGCATACTCCTACTGAAAATGACATGAATGTAAAAAAAAAGAAGTAGATTGAATGCTGTTAGGTCAACGTCAATATCGAAGTTTATATAAGGCAACCGCATGCTGGCGCGTTTGAATAGTTCCATAATAGGACGCCAGGATTGTTAATATTAACTTGACCACTGAGGAGAAGATGCCCTCTTTTTTTTCTTTTCTTTTTTTTCTCCTTTTTTTTTATATATAAAAAAGCATGATTTAAAGCCGTCCCATATATGACCTATATGGGGACATACTAGATCGGAACTTATCCAACACCAGAGACGTAAGAAACCATTATTTCTTAGATCTCTGTCTGAACTTATTAAAGCTGCATTGCTGTGGTTCTTTTTCGGAAAATAGAATCAAATACACGAGACCGCCCGTCCGATGGACGAGGCTCATGTAAAGTGTCTTGCCCAAGAACGCACCGACGAATATGTGGCGCCGATGATGCTTCAACATGGGTCCTCCGGAGTTTCACGTTCACTGGGTCACGCCGAGATAAATCGACAAATGGGATCGTAATTGACATATTGTCAGTACCGTGATTGTGACAATTTAATAGCTAAAATAGTGTGGACGTTGACTTGTATGCTGGATTGTGAGTGTTATAATAGAGATATGTACATGACTTGATTTTAGCACTACTTTTTTATGCAATTAATGCAAATTGATGCATTGTTTGATAGTTATAGAGCATTGTTTGATAGTTATAGAAAATAATAAATTAGAAAAGCGTGTAGCACGGCTAAATATTAAAATTCCACTAAATGTTAAAACCTCCGCTAAATGTTATACATCTTAGGCTAAATGTTAAAACATTTCCGCTAAATGTTAGAACTTTTTCATTGGTTCAGACTTAGTAAATACACTGTTTTCTGATTTATTTTTAGCTCTACGGGCGGTGTGGGAATTTTTGTTTGCGTCCGTTAGCGGCAGTTTCTCTGAAACCGCTCAGCCAATTTTAATCAAATTTCCCATGGATTCTCCTGAGTGGATTGGGACCTTACAGAATATTTTTTTGGCGATCCGACATTCAACATATGCGCCGTCGGTAAATATAGCCAAAACCTTAAAAATATATTCTTCTTCAGAACGCCAAGATAGATTTAAATATTTTAGAATTGATTGCTAGCTACTGACCTATCAAGTTTATCTTGTTTTGTTTTTTCATGAAATCAAAAATGGCTCTGCCCCGGGGATCCAAAATGTGTATATGGAAATTGTGCACGCTTTACAAAGAGATGTAGGGGAAAAGTTGAAAATCTTCTTCTCCAAAATCACAAGGCATACAGTAGAGTTCTCATATATTGCATGTTACATTAGCTTATGGTCCTCTACCACAATTGTTCAAATGATAACCCGGGGTCAAATCAGGCCCCGACCACTCCGGGAGTCACAGTTTTTCGTAGAGTTATATAGGAGATTCTTTAAAGCAATCTTCTTTTCTGCAACTACAAGAGCCATAGTTTAATATGTTGCATTTACCATATGCGTACGGTCCTCTACCAAATTTGTTCAAATCCGAGAACATGTGGTCAAACTTGGCCCCACTCCATGGGTCACATGTGTTTAATAGACTTATATTGGGATAATACTTAGACTATTTTCTTTCCTGAAACAGTTTTACTCTAATTGAGCATGAACATCAGAAACAAACATCCAACCACCTGGGGTCTTTCTCACCCCTGGGGACATAGCCCCATGGGTCATAACTATAACTTTGAAACCGTTTAGATCTCACCCTATAACCATACAATTAATGGGCATGAACAAATGAATACAACCATCGAACAAGCAGCGGCCGTGGTGTCTATTCCCACCCCTGGAGACATATTCCCTGGGCCATAACTTTGAAACTGTTGAGATCCCCACCATATAACCATATATACACTTACTGAGCATGAACATATGTATACAACCTTCAAACCATCATCGGCCCGGTGTCTGTCCCGACCCCTGGGGAACGACATAGCCCTGGGTCATAACTTGGACACCGTTGAGATCTCCACCCTATAACCACATATACACTTAATGGGCCATCGACTGTGTGTTCTCATTCGGTTATGAAAGTATAAGCTTGTTTGACAATTGTTTCATCTTTTAAGCTTGTTTGATAATGTTTTCATCTTTGTAAAGATCATCAGATGTACGATTCAGGGAAATTTTGATTCCTTGTTTAGGGCATGGATACTTGATTTTCACTTGAATTCTAACG
The DNA here is from genome assembly GCA_037043455.1 of Cyrtodaria siliqua. Taxonomy (NCBI): domain Eukaryota; kingdom Metazoa; phylum Mollusca; class Bivalvia; order Adapedonta; family Hiatellidae; genus Cyrtodaria; species Cyrtodaria siliqua. Next base: position 103,131 of record JAWPHD010005622.1, on the reverse strand, counting down.
AATGTATACGCCAGTAGAGCGAAACAGGCCCTCTTGGGCCTCTTGTTTTTAAAGCTGAGTGATAAATTGAACATTCGTCTAGGTTCATCTATGTGTTTTTTCACGTTTAGTAAAGTCAGAATGCAAATTGTTTTCTTCTCTTATGTATCGCGTAACTATGCATGATGTGGTACACATACACATAGTCCGCAAAATTGACCGGTAAAACTAGAAGCACCACGTCTCTCCGTCCCTCTACTATAACTTACGTCTGCAGTAAGGGATATTGTTGTTTATGCATTTGTTTTGTATTCTGTATGAATTTGTATTTGTTTTACACTAGTCTGTATACATGGGACGTAATATCAATAATATGTCATGAGTGACTTACTCATTGCTCCCTTATGTTTGTTGCACTCCTTTGGCATATTACATGCGCTGTATGCAGTGATTTTGTCTAGTATATAATAATATGATTTTTCTCATACAGCTACAGATATACTCGTCAATATTTACAATGCGTTCGACTTAATTTAAGCAAATAAAAGGAGAAAAATCGCATGATCCCGCCCCTCCCATTCGATTGTCACAGTAAAATACTCGTGGTCTAGTGGTTAAATGTACTGCCATCAAAACGTAAAACCGCAAAGGCTGTGGTTCAAATCCCGTTCCGGGCAAGTACTTTTTTTATCACATATATTCTTAAGCCGTATATTTATCCATGTTACCTGTACGAAGGCTAAATAAAACTATGATATTTTACGATCGAAAAGGTTTTCTTTATCTCTTCCTATGGAACAGGTCCTTTTAGCGAGCATTTCAAAGATGGTTATGGTTGCAGAAGAGTCAGGGAGTAGTCGACAACATCCCTCGTCCAAAGTGGTTTAGTGTTGAGTTGAATGAATAAATCAAGCGATGTTTACTTTTCTAAAGAATATTATTTTTACAATGTAGTTTTCAACCAGTGTGAACGACTCTCAGGATTGTGAAGTAGTTCAATCCCATATTGATGGCATATATTATTACAACAGGCAATGTTAATTTACACGTCCGAAAAGATGGACTATATAGTTATGGATTAATCTTGAGTTGCGTTCAAATATGTGTGTTCAAAGTTATTTTGCCTCATAATAAATAGTAGTTTATATACCATGTTCACAAGAAGCGTCATAGCTCAGTGGATAGAGTACCTGACTTGAAATCAGAGGTGGTGTGCTCGAGTCCTGAAAGAGGCAATTTTGTTTCTTATTTAAATCATGATGTTACCTGTGTACAGGTACGATGTGCACTGGTCGATGTCTATACAATGAATGACGTCCTGCGTTATATTTTCTCGCTTAAATACCCGATTTCGACATTTACCTGGTGAACATGAAGTTACAAATAAAGACACGCCTACAAAAATGAAATCGATTGATATAGAGACTCTGTAGCTTTAAACTGGTTTGATAATGAGGCTATTCTTGATTTTGTGTCGAGTGTATATTCCATAAGTGTTTTATCGCATATTTTCATAATACAATATTATTGATCTATTTTAATTAATGTTTGTTATTCAATGCAACCGTTTCACTATACAGAAGAACGAGTGCAATTTCAATACCCCTAAAGAGCCTTTTTGGCATTTGACTCGTCTGCAAGCGATTTATAACGCGTCTATTTGTTTTGTAGCATGTCCATTTCAGCTCCCTGCCATACTCTAACTTCCAATAAGTAATAGTACGGTCACCGACCATGCTACAATTGGTAGTTACAACTGGTATTTGTAGCACACAATTTATTCTAACAGTTGTTATAATTTACAACTGTGCTTTTACAAAGACAATTTTCAGTGACATATGCTACAAAAAATCAATACAATACTCTGATTACTATAACAGTTTGTTTACATGTGCACTTTATACATTTAGAATGTTTGCATTGTACTTGTTAAACAATGTGTGGTAATACCAAGTCTACATGGAGGGCGGTTATCTTCATTTAGAGCACGACAAAGTGTAGTTGTTAACAATATTTAGAACATGACAAACTTCAAAGAATAACGGCGCAAACATGCGATAATATGTAAATATCACATCCTCTTGAGGGTGCATGTGGATATTATCAACCCGAGAATGTAATGTCGACCGAGGCGAATGGTTGATAATATCCATAGGCACACTCAAGAGGATGTGATATTTATTTTATTATACCGAACACATACTCCTTATATACTAATATACTCGATAATGAAGAAAAAAGATGTTGTTGTTGTTAAACAAATCTATTATTAGAACTGAGCTTTTCAAAACGCTAGCGGGATTATATTTTGCGCTGTCACCCGCTATGACGCGTTGAGGGTGAAAGGGTGAAATATCAACCCGGCAGGGTATGAGGATTTTACATGGAGTGTTTACAGTGAGGTATAATAATAATAATTAATTGAATATTTCAGAGACGTAATGAACCACTCCCTAGATCGCTGAATAGCTGAAAGCAAATAGTTTTTGCATTATTATTGTGGTAGAATAAGGTAGAAAACCTTTAACTCCAAATTGTATTACCTTTCTTGCTCATGCCTAACGTATACGTTTGGTTGAACATTTCACTTGACCACACCTACCCATTTTGGAGCTTTTTTTGTTTTTATAAAGATGGCGGACCACTAGTCCTTAAGCTGCAGCGTAGTGGGAAGGGTCATCATGTACTGGTGAGTATGTGTGTGCTCATTTAACTTAATTTGTTATAAAAAATAATCCCCTTCGGAGAATTATAACATCTCCATAAAATAATAAACACGTTCATGTAACAAAACCGTGACATTCTGACGGAATAACGCCAATTAAAAATAGATTCTTACGGATGGCGGGAGGTAAGCAGTATGGGTTCTATCCAGGAAAAATGGGGTGGTCTACCTCTACCACAAACTAATCGACCGTCATATCTAGGGCTTGGTAGATAACTATTGTAACTACATATAAATAAAGAACAAAATACAACAGTTTCTCACGAAGCTCCCGATATAATGCCTAACATGTGGCAAAATATGACGTAAACACCATCAAGCAAACATATCTTCATTATAATGAGGAGTTAACTCCCTTAGAACGATCTTCAAGAAGAAATGGTCGTTTTATTTGGAAATCTTTGCCTTTATCATTGATACCATGATGGATGTTTGGCTTTTTATTTGTTCCTTTACGATTTATCTTATTTCCGATATAGTTTTACCAATGTTATAGATGTTAGCGAACGGACATCGAGCTTGCCTTTGTACGGTGTGGTCTTAGCCTTATTGTATTAAGAAATTGAGTCCGTTATTAAGTGGTTACGTATTGTTATGTATTGTGATTCGTATTAAAAGGACCAATGACGTAAGGCAAACAGGAGTAACGTTTACAAGGGAATGAACTGACAACTAATATTCTATATATATATATATTTTGTTTGTTTGTATGGTGTTTTACGTCATTTTCAACACATGTAAGATTATATATGACGGTCGATTTTTTGTGGTGGAGGCAGACCACCCACTTTTCCTGGGTAGAACCAGTACTGTACACCTCCCGACATATATATATCTTAACTTGTATTAACAATAATTATGTTAACGGAAACGTTATCAATTATCTGAACAATTTGAACAGATTATTTAAGTCCGCCTGACTTTGATACAAACAATCTTTATATATCTATTTCGTCAAGTTTGGTTTCGGTGAAACAGAACAGAACCGAAAATACAGAATCAGATGTAGATTTCCGCGGAACATGCCCTCAGACCCCGCTAGGAAGGGGTTTGCCTCGGTTACATTTCAGGGCTGGCTACGGGCCTGATACGTTTGTAAACGGAACTATACTGCAAAATCTTTTCCCATGAAAAGCACTAATGCATATTCCTTTATGGGGCCCATGCCAATGCGGAAAGTTGTCATCGGATATGTCATAATCCAATACATCTTAAGTCTATATTTGGTGTGTGATGTTTGCTTATGTTGCAGCTTATCAGACAGTTTTTATTGGGCGTAAAGGTGGTACACTGTCACGTGCAGTGAATGTTTGCACGTGTATTGACTTTATGTCCCCATATTCATATGGTTTATATAAGCCAATGGTTAATTCGTTAAACTATTTATTAACTGTCCTTAGGCTACTTTTGTATTTGTAAGTACTTATTGTTTTAATTTTCATTTTACTTTTGCTGTGCGTTGACTTTACTTATGTTTCCATCTTGATATGATGTATAAGACATATACGTCTGTATTTGTAAGTTTAATTTTTATTTTACTTTTGCTGTGCGTTGCATTTACTTATGTTTCCATCTTGATATGATGTATAAGACATATACGTGTGTATTTGTAAGTACTTATTGTTTTAATTTTCATTTTACTTTTGCTGTGCGTTGACTTTACTTATGTTTCAATCTTGATATAATGTATAAGACATATACGTGTGTATTTGTAAGTACTTATTGTTTTAATTTTCATTTTACTTTTGCTTTGCGGTGAATTTACTTATGTTTCCATCTTGATATGATGTATAAGACATATACGTCTGTATTTGTAAGTTTATTTTCATTTTACTTTTGCTGTGCGTTGAATTTACTTATGTTTCCATCTTGATATGATGTATAAGACATGTACGTCTGTATTTGTAAGTTTATTTTCATTTTACTTTTGCTGTGCGGTGAATTTACTTATGGTTCCATTTTGATATGGTGTATAAGACATATACGTCTGTATTTCTAAGTACTTATTGTTTTAATTTTACTTTTGCTGTGCGGTGAATTTTCTTACTTTTCCATCTTGATATGTTTATAAGACATATACGTCTGATATAAGTCGTTACACGATTTATTATCTAAGCTTAGTCTTCTTAGTTATCCGTAGTCTAATTTTATATGTATTACATAACTTACGGTGTGGGAGTGGAATAACACCATTCTATATTTTCGATATACCACTAGTTATACAAGTATGCAAATAAGCCTAGTATGCGCTGTCAAAAAAATTTGATAATGATTATGATCCAATTCCCACGGTTTATGACGGTTTCTCTTGTTAAAACGACAGGCAAAATGTAATAAAAGTCAATATGTGAGTTATATGATAAATAGAATCTAACATTCGTTCTCATTCATTATTGAATTTATTAAACTCGTTAGCAAAGATGATACAATGCTCGCCAACTCGTTTAATAAATTCAATAATTAATGAGTACTCATGTAAGATCCCCTATTTATTAGTATATATTGTTTTAATTTTCCTTTTACTTATGTTGTGTGGGAAATGTTTGAACATGTTTTGACTTTATGTCTCCTGCTTCATATGGTTCATATAAGCCTGGTTTAAGTAGATAACATATATGTATTTAATATACTTACACCACCTTTATATGTGTTCGTACCTATTGTTTTAATTTTCCTACTGCTCCTTGATGTTATTGTAGTTTTGAATGAACATACTGAGATGTTTGTTTAAAATACATACTGGAACCCTGAGTAGGTTTGCGCATCATGGCTAAAAACATAACACCAGCACGGTATCTGTACTAAAATAGTCCAAAAGAATACGAGTGTTGTCAAGGTTATTAAACTGAGAGATTAGGTAATCTGCCAGTTGATAGTGGCCAATTTTTCGCAGGACCAGAAATGTAAGTGTATGTTTAAGTAACATTATTATTTGTTGTATAACGTTATAGCAACAACTTTACACTGTATAGGAAATGCTGTGTAATAGTGAATTATTTCTACATTAAAGGTCTCAAATACACACAGGAAATGACGACACAAGGTCCTTCTCAACTAAGAATCGACTTAATTTCTGCTGAGAACTCAACTGCTTACCAAACATATCAAAACTTTGCTCTCTCAATCGGACCCGGATATACTTTACATATCGGAGTCTCTTCCGGAACTGCGGGTACGTATGCGTATCTATAACATGCCGCATTTTTAAATCTTATTTAACTGCATAACATTTATTTTGCATTCTTTACTCAGGAATGCATAAAACGTATTGTTATTACATATATTTTAGAATAGTTTGTCTCTTAGTAAATACAATGGCTGCGCATATTCAGATATTTCATATGTAAACTGTATGAAACGTGTTATTTTATGTCTTGTACATTTATATTATTCCGGCGTCATAGGTTTTCGATGGCGAAATCATGATTCTAATTGTATCGGACAACAAATGATGTTTTTCAAATTCAAAAATGAGAAGAATTTACCAGTATAAAACTTCAGTGACCAAACGCAATGGACCGTAGATTTTCACGACCAAACGCAATGGACCGTAGGTTTTCACGACCAAACGAATAGACCGTAGGTTTTCACGACCAAACGCAATGGACCATAGGTTTTCACGACCAAACGAATGGACCGTAGGTTTTCACGACCAAACGAATTGACCGTAGGTTTTCACCGTACAACAAACCAAATTAAATTAGCTTATTTAAATCAGTGACACAACACAATACACAAAATAAATAATGTTGAAGACAGCGTTTCCGACTTGGAAAGGCTAATAGGTAGTACAGCTGACTGGTTAGCAGAAATTGATTTTATGTATACACTACCTCGCCCGAAAGAGTATGACTAACAAAAGTAGATATAAAAGTCGATCAGGCAAGGTAGCATTAACAAACCCGAGGAATGAAAGTTCATGAACCTACCTTTATTTTCAGCGATTCGGAAGGTGCAATAAAAACGCCCTAGAACTAACAATATATATGAAAATTATATGAAATAAACAGAAAACCTAAGTCTAACCTATTTTAGACCTAAGTGTGTTTTTGAACGATAATCGAGTTACCCACCATGAATGTCCGGTGTACTACATCATCTGTTTCAACGGTTTTCCCAATTGTCACATCAAAATAGTTTTGACGAAAATGTAACCCTAAATAAAACAAGAAATGATAAGGGACATTCTGCTTTCTTTAAAGGAGTTGCACAGGGAAACATTATTGGGTCCGTTTGCATCCTGGGCACCAACAGTACTAGCTAACCGGACTAATTTATAGTTCGTTCATAACCTCTGCAACATTTTTGACAATGATCCCAAATAAAAAAGTTTCAGAAATGGTTGAAATTTATCTATAAACTAAAAATGTTTACGTACGACTAAATTTCCTGATTGGTAAAACAGTGTTTGAACAGTTTTCTGAAGGCAGAAAAACACTAAAGACGCATAGGAGGGGTGGTGATCTTTTGTAGATTTTGAACATTTTAATCTTACGACTTTTGTATCGAGAATGATTGCGTCAAAGTAGACGAACACTATGTGTTAGAAACTGGGACCATACGCCGCTGGCCATGGAATGATATGAAAATACCTCATTGAAGGTTCCATGTTCACCGTCGTATGCAAACCATCTTCGGGATGGCTCACATTTTCGTACTGTTGAGGTTTTAAATATGGGCTAAAGGCCAGGAACGGTAGCAAGCATTTCTCACTACCATTCACGAACAGTCTCAATAAAACCGAGACTGCAATATATTTTGTATTTATCGTGTTCGGCTATTTCTAAATTTCTAATTTCATAATGTTTTCACATGATGACCTCTGAAATCACACGAAATCTCAAATAATACGAGATAAACAAAGACCGTCGGAAACGTAAGAAGTTTGTAACATCGAAAATGAAAGATATATTTACATCGACGTATTTATAATCGAAAATGTCGTACATTAGCATTGACATTCACATGAACATTGCTGGAGATTTCTAAAGACAGATTATTATTCTTTTTCATCGATACATGCTTGACACATATTGCAAAGCTCCGTGGCCAAAGGGTTAACGACTTTGCGTTGTAAACCTTCTCGCCTCTCACCGCTGCGGATTCGAATTCCACTGGGAGCTCTACTTGTAATTGAGGAAGTGTCGATTCTTACGGATGGCGGTAGGTTTACAGTACTGGTTCTACCCAGGAAAAGTGGATGGTCTGCCTCTACCACAAAAATAGACCGTCATATATAACCTTACATTTGTTGATAATGACGTAAAACAACACCATACAAATTGACGTATATTGAATGTAATGCTCTAAATGCTTATTGTTATTACATCATTGTAGGGGACGTGCATGGCCTAACCTTTAACGACGGATTCCACTTTAGGACTAAGGATGCCGACAATATTTACAATTGTTCTTTGGCGTGTCATGGGGGTTGGTGGTACAACGCGTGCACATACGCCAATCTAAACGGACACTACACTACTCCTGGCCATGTTTCAGTATACCACAAAATAATTGGTGGTGTGATATATTTTAATTTTAATTTTAAAGAACTGAAATCTTTGAAGTCAACCAAAATGATGTTTAGAAGGGTCTAATGTAATGAAAATACGCGGATACCTGCTTTGGGACATCTGTTGAAGCTTATGAATAATATGCTAAACCTGGCCTAATATGCATCAAACTTTTGAGCACAAGAATCGGACTCGACTCAAAATCTCTTTTTTTTTTAATTCCAAATAAAAACAATTTTACAAGCAAATTACTATATTTACTTACAGAAACGAGTAATTTTAAAGGTAATTTAACAGTAAATGTCTGAAAATCACAATTCTTACCCATACTTTTATGTTGATAGGTTTTGCAAAAAATGAGATTTGGAGTTTGAGTCCGATTCTTGTGCTCAAAAGTTTGATGAATATTAGGCCAGAATTAAAACAACTCAAATTTAGGCTACTAGTTTATGTATACATCTAATTTCTTTCAAATTCATTAAAGCTGGTTAAAATGTTTTGAGTTTTTAAAAATAAATCAGTAAGTATTAACACTTACATTATTTGTATGAACCCAGAAATGATATATTTTTTAAAACAAAATGTCCAGCAAATCAAAGGAAATACGTTTGAGGTCAAACAGTCACAGTCACAGTCACGCCAAACAAATAAAATACATTTGAGATAAAATTTCATAGCCATGCCAAAGAAAAGAAAATACGTCACAACCCCGCCAACGTCTTATACAATATTATCTGTATATTCCTTAATTCATAGTTCCGATCTGTCAATCAAGCTTAAATCCACAAGAAATTTGAGCCAATTAAAGGCTCAATCGATATTTACACCTGTACCAAAAGCACGTGTTGTCCCACAAACAACTAATAAAATAGATCACATGGCCAATATTTGTGGGAACTTCAACCAGAAACAATAGAGGGCGGAGTTATAAACTGAATGTCGGAATAATCCATTGACGTCTCTACCACTACTGCGGAATATATACGCAGCGAGGACAGAGTAGTGCATCAGAATCAGACTGCTATCATACAAGCGTGTATTCGTATCATATAAGCGCTATCATTCGAACTACAGTTATTGGTGCAGACGCTAACTTTTAGAACGGTGATCCCATCTACTTCGTAGCGTACAGTAACAAAATTGCAGAGAGTTTCTAAGTGATTTTGTTAAGTAGTTGAACTGTTGTTGACGCATGCATATTGCTATCGGATATGACTTTCACGTTACTCATACAGCTTTGGTAATTGTTTTTCACAAATTTGATACTTTGATGATTTTGTACGTAATATCTACAAATTATGACAATGAAATTGAATAACTAGATACAAATATTAACGCAATTTACGAAACTGAAAATATAAGAATGATTATCGGGTATTACTTTAATAATTCCAAGAATAATTTGCGTGTTTCAAATTGTCGGAGTTTCGTGATAAGCCACACTAAACACAACGTCAAATTTGTTTATAAATTGCATTGATCAAACATTTAATAATATGTACTAACCTGTTCTCGCAATATACAGATTCCCCAGGAGTGCCTGCACTTTTTTAGTATGTTTCGGATTTTAAAGTAGCATCTCATATCTCAAGTTGTTGTGTAAAAAAGGGCTTGCAGTTAGAGAAAGGACACAGCGTTGCTGTTGTAGACTTTTTAGTCACTGTACACCTTTTAACACGAATTTCAGAAATGTTGAAGTTCCGTTTTGTAAACTGAAGCCATATCAGTACTGTATTTAATGTAATGAGATTGCAAACTGTTACATCCTAAGTTTGCCCACCTGCTTGAGCCAAACGCGTATTCTGTCAATTAAGAAACATTAAAGAGATAACATTGGTGTGTATTGTGTTGTTTTATTTTTTCCGAAAGGGAATGCCTCATGTAGCCATGTACCATACGATTGATCGGAGCATATTATACAAACGATATTTATCATATCAGAAATTCCCTAGTTGCTTTTCTTTTTTTCCTTTAGTATATATTAGTATAAGGAAATGTATACATCTGTTTGCTTTAACTATTGTACACCTTCATTATCTTTTATCTTGTTTGCCTACAGATATCTCAAAGTAGCAAACGAAACACCATCATGCAATTATAATTGTTCAGTAATACAAATAATTAAAATGGTAAAAGTTGTAAGAATTGGAAGAACCTTAACCGCTGTGGCGTAGATAGATAACAACATGTTATAACGCATATTGGCCATTAATTAAGATTTGTCAAAATGAAATCTTAAATATAGCAGAGCATACGCAAGTTTCGATTACTGATTAATGTTCAATCAATGTCTTGTTACTATGTTGATATTGTTTGCTGACAAACATAATGTTTAGGTAACGAACAGTCGTCGTCGTTCCATGTCCAATTATGCGATCTCACCGATTCCACACAATCCTCGTGCCCATACCTGTCGTTCGGTTCTGTGGCATCCCAGTTTGTGTACATCACAGCCTCTCCAGACTGCCATAGATAATGGCCTTCGACAGCGTTATCGTTAAAGCCTGTCCAGACGTTATACTATTACATTGTCTATGTTAAATGACGGAGTAAACCACATTGTGCGTACACTTTAAATCCATGATTATGTTAAATTTGTATTCCATCAGCACATCTCAAAGATGTATATTGTATTAATATAATACTACGGACATAATAATGGAAATGAAAGTATTAGAATCGTACTGGAATGTCGCGGATATGAAAAGAAATATTTATGTTAAAATATTTAGCCATGTTGTTGTGTAAACTAACTAGCAATACATCAGCAAACTGGCATTACATCTGTTAAATTCAGATCGATCAGTATCATTGTCGAACTCTTCCAACATATCTGTGGTACAATTCGAACGTCAGATACCAATTTCTAAAATGAGACAAATGGTCCTATAGAAACCACGGCACCCAAATACAATGGTACCGTAGGTCCACACTGTACGAAACGCAATGGTACCGTAGGTCCACACTGTACGAAACGCAATGGTACCGTAGGTCCACACTGTACGAAACGCAATGGTACCGTAGGTCCACACTGTACGAAACGCAATGGTACCGTAGGTCCACACTGTACGAAAAACAATGGTACCGTAGGTCCACACTGTACGAAAAACAATGGTACCGTAGGTCCACATTGTACGAAAAACAATGGTACCGTAGGTCCACACTGTACGAAAAACAATGGTACCGTAGGTCCACACTGTACGAAAAACACAGAGCAAATTAAATAAAAAATGAAAAGGACAATGCACAACATAAAGAGTGGTGAAGACAGGGTTACCGACTTGGAACGATATTTAGGCAATACAGCCTACTGGTTTGCTTAAATCTATTTTAGGTGTACACAACTTCGCTATTATCCAATATTCAATGCCCAAATAAAAATACATCCAGTCAAACGAAAATCTCCTACAAGAAAGTCCACATCCAGAGAAATTAGCAATATATAACCAGAAAACCTCAGGATGTATACATAATTATATTGAACAACCACAGCAGTTGCAGCTAAAGGGAAAACCAACCTTGACATACCGCAGAACTTAAGTGGATGAAAACCTTGTAAACATCATATCCACTCGGCCTCAATGACAATATTTATTAGCAAGGAAATATTTCAAAAGATCCTAATATTGACATTTTTGCTATATTTTCTATTCGACAGCGTAACTCTAGGTCTCAATGTCGTAGACCTAATGGTAACATCAAACGTAAATCGCGTGTAACTATGTCAGTCGCTGATTTACATACTATATTTAAACAGTCTGGAAAGCACTCTATGCTTTCACGTCTTACATCTTTGTCCTTTTTCACTTAGTTGATCGACGAGGATTCAGACACAATTTTCATTCGCACAGATCCCTTGTATAACACTGCTTCCTTAATTCAAAGCTACTCACACTTAATAAGGGTATTGATTTCATTGACATGACAAGTATTTTTCCAGATAATCATGTAGTTGATTCTATTCCTAAATATTTCAAAACTTCAGAAAGTCCTGTAATTTGTTATAACTACAACAAAATAGTTCCTGACCTTGATATAGCAAATAACACTCGTAAGGAATGTGAGTGTAATACATTAACAGTTTGCTATGCTAAAGCAGGTCATGTCATCACTGGTAAGTTTAATATTGTAGACCATGTTTGATGTTTGTCTATGATCTTTCTTGTCGTGCCCTTAATGGTTTATTCTCTTGTTGCTCTGGCTTCTGCCAAGTCATTGAATATCTTCATTATGGCTTTCTAGGCTATTGTTTTTTTTGTATTATGTTTACACGAGCATATTTGTGTTTTACTTATATTGCCTATTGATGCTGCCTTGTTGGTTAGAAATTAGATCATGGCGGGGATTTCTTTATTTACACTGTCCTGTTGTAATGGGATGACAGAAGGGTAAGTGTGAGGTTTGGTGCACCCTAGAACCGGTTTAAACCTCCATTGGCCTACTTGCCACTGACCGTTCCGAGACGGTAACCCTATTGTCAACCCTTTTGTGTTTGTGATGTCGTTTACATTTATTATTACTACTTTCGACTTCTTGTTTGTCTGTTTGCGTGTTTGTTTCTGTGTTTTGTGGTTGAGTGCTACTTTCCCTGTCCGATCTTTTTATATTTCTTTGTAAAGATCCTAAATATAGATTACCTTTAACTATTGATTTTAGTATAAAATGGTGACGATTTTTAAAATTATAGATACACGTATTAACTTTTATAAGGCTAATCCCTCTTTACTTCCTCCCAGACCTTGGAAAAGTGAGTGGTCTGCCTCCACCACAAAAAGATCGACCGTCATATATAACTTTACATGTGTTGAAAATGACGTAAAACACCATACAAACATACAAAAACAAAAAACACCTCTAATAAAGTTTGTAAAGCTTTGATATGCATGATGAAAGATCCTAAATGGTACAACTTAAAGCTAAGGTGATCGCGCCTAGTCATCGAAAGTTACGGTAGACTACAATTCGGTTTTTATAAATGAAAAGGAAGAAATGCTCTTGATCGTAGATTGTATGGCTATTCACTGTCAACGAGACCAGACTGATCACGTGACTGTCGCGTGATAAACAAGTTCGGCTGTTTTGACTAAATATTACCGTAAAGTGGAAATTGACGCAACATGTCAAAAGAAAGAAATAATACCGATATTTTGTCTCGTTTTCCAAACACGATTGTTACTAACTGATTAATTGGCACTTATACTGGACATATCACGCAGGCGAATTATTAGAATAGGGTAGTTAGGTTATTGCTGAATTTGTGTTCGATCTCGTTTCAGTATGATTTCCCGTTTTTTTCGGATTTTGATTATCTGTAAAAGATAAAATGGTGGTCGCATATTGATCATAAAAACGTTATTCTGGCATACAATTATGTGGTCGTTGGTTACGTTAGACAGGTGAGGTGGTCGCTTATTGCAGTATAAATTTATAGTAAATATCGTCGAGAGGACCCAAAGTGGTCGCTTACAGCAGGTGGACAACAGGTGCTCATACGACCCGGTTTGACTGTATTAAACAAAATATCATATGAGTGATGTTTCTCATTTACTCTTGTATTATTACATACTCAAACGCACTTTACGACTGTTCTGTTTTCTTAATATAAAAAAACCCTAAACATACCAGAGCAAATGTAATAAGGTTCAGTTAAAACAATTCTGATTGGATGCAGGATGTAACGTTTCAGCTTATTGAATGACCTCATAGAATTGTGTAAACAAACGGGCGTCAATACATTAAGATGGCAGTTCGCATTGAAAGGCGTTTGGCCGTTGAATAGGAAAGTTTTCAACAGCTTTAGATCACGGACGGTAGTCAGTGGAGCTATCTCTTCTTGGAGGTATATGCAGAAGTGCTCCATCAGCACTTCCGAGGTAGTTCCAACGCCAAAAATAAAGGTAAACAATGTGGGTATGCTTTGCTCTTTCTTCGTTATATTTTTATTTGTCCGATATGAAAAATTGGGGAAAGCAGTTCCGTGTGATTATGTTTAGGCTTCGTACACGACCTCGAAAATGTCTCGAAAGATGCCTAATTTGGCGCCAGGGACTTAATTGATCGTCGCCACCGAGGTTTTCACTCATTGTGTTTTGCCTATTTACGCTACATAACGATATGAACACATCAAATATCAACCAATTGATGTCCATATACTGCTTGTTGATAAAATAAAACGGAGAACGTTTCTGTGAGAGAAATAAGCAATACTATGGAGATGACTACGACTATGTCATTTTAGCCACCGCGTACGACAACATTCTTCTTGTTTTAAACACAGTTTACATACAAAATCATTGGTGTATCCACTATATACTTGTTGCCTATATGATGTGGTCCAATTCCATATAAATTGATGCACATATGTTTGTGGCCGACAAATTTTTAGCCGAATTGCGAAGCAAATCCAGGTTTATGGTTTTGATTTCCGTCTGTCTGCGTCCATCCGTTTACGCGTTCTGACGTTTTGGTTAAAGTTTTTGTTTCCCTCATTTCTCAAAAAAATAAATTTCTGTAAAGCATAATGTTACCTGTGTACAGGTACGATGTGCACTGGTCGATGTTTATACAATAAATGTTGTCCTGCGTTATATTTGCTCGCTTAAATACCCGATTTCGACATGAGCTGGTGAACATGAAGTTACAAATAAAGACAGCCTACAAAGACGAAATCGATTGATATAGAGACTCTGTAGCTTTAAAGTTGTTCTACGCCTTTAAACAACAGTGACAATTAAACGATGGGTCCAAGAAACCAGCAATATATAAACTATCGATATAGTACCTGTTGTGATGGGCCAAAGAAACCAGAAATACATCAACTGTCGATATCTTACCTGTTGTGATGGGTCGAAGAAACTAGCAATATATAGACTGTCGATATCATACATGATGTGATGGGTCAATGAAACCAGCAATATATAAACTATCGATATCTTACCTGATGTTGATGGGTCAATGAAGCCAGCGAAGTGATAGGTCAATGAAACCAGCAATGTATAAACTATCGATACCATACCTGATTTGATAGGTCAATAAAACCAGCGAAGTGATGGATCAATGCATCCAGCAATGTATAAACTATCGATATCTTACCTGATGGGATGGGTCGATGAAACCAGCAATATATAATCTATCGGTATCATACTTAATGTGATAGGTCAATGAAACCAGCAATATATAAACTATCGATATCAATGCTGATGTGAAGGGTCAATCAAACCAGCAATATATAAACTGTCGATATCATACCTGATATGATGGGTCAATGAAACTAGCAATGTATGAATTATCGATATCATACCTGATGTGATGGGCCAATGTAACTAGCAATATATAAACTATCGATATCATACCTAATGTGATGGGTCACTGAAACCAACAATATATAAACTACCTGATATGATGGGTCAATAAACCAGCGAAGTGATGGATCAATGAATCGAGCAATGTATAAACTATCGATATCTTACCTGATGTGATGGGTCGATGAAACAAGAAATATATAAACTATCGATATCATACCTGATGTGATGGGTCAATGAAACCAACAAAATATTAACTGTCGATATCATACCTGATATGATGGGTCAATAAAACCAGCGAAGTGATGGATCAATGAATCCAGCAATGTATAAACTATCGATATCTTACCTGATGTGATAGGTCATTGAAACCAGCAATGTATAAACTATCGATATCAATGCTGATGTGATGGGTCAATAAAACCGGCAATATATAAACTGTCGATATCATTCCTGATATGATGGGTCAACGAAACCAGCAATGTATCAACTATCGATATCATACCTAATGTGATGGGTCAATGTAACTAGCAATATATAAACTATCGATATCTTACCTGATGTGATGGGTTCAATAAAGCAGCAATATATAAACTATCGATATCATACCTGATGTTATTGGTCACTGAAACCAGCAATATATAAACTATCGATATCAATGCTGATGTGATGGGTCAATGAAACCAGCAATATATAAACTGCCGCTGTCATACCTGATGTGATGGGTCAATAAAACCAGCGAAGTGATGGGTCGTTGAAACCAGTAATATATAAACTATCGATATCAGACCTGATGTGATGGGTCCAATAAAGCAGCAATATATAAATTATCGAAATCATACCTGATGTGATGGGTCAATGAAACCACAGAAATGATGGGTTAATGAAACCAGCAATGTATAAATTATGGATATCATACTTGATGTGATGGGTCAATGAAACCAGCAAAGTAATGGGTCACTGAAACCAGCAATATATAAACTATCAATATCAGACCTGATATGATGGGTCCAATAAACCAGCAATATATAAACTATCGATATCAATGCTGATGTGATGGGTCAATGAAACCAGCAATATAAAACCTATCGATATCATACCTGTTGTGATGGGTCAATAAAACCAGCGAAGTGATGGGTCACTGAAACCAGCAATATATAAACTATCGATATAAGACCTGATGTGATGGGTCCAATAAAGCAGCAATATATAAACTATCGATATCATACCTAATGTGATAGGTAAAAAAACGTAGCAATAGATAAACAATCGATATCAAACCAACTATATATAAACTGTCGATGTCATACTTGAGATGATGGGTCAATGAAACCAGCATTTTATAAACTATCGATATCATACCTGATGTGATGGGTCAATGTAACTAGCAATATATAAACTATCGATATCATACCTGATGTGATGGGTCACTGAAACCAGCAATATATAAACTATCGATATCATAACTAATATAATGGGTCAATAAAACCAGCGAAGTGATGGATCAATGAATCCAGCAATGTATAAGCTATCGATATCTTACCTGATTTGATGGGTCGATGAAACCAGCAATATATAAACTATCGATATCATACCTTGTGTGATAGGTCAATGAAAGCAGCAATATATAAACTATCGATATCATTCCTGATATGATGGGTCAATGAAACCAGCAATATATAAACTATCGATATCATACCTAATGTGATTGGTAAATGTAACTAGCAATATATAAACTATCGATATCTTACCTGATGTGATGGGTCCAATAAAGCAGCAATATATAAACTATCGATATCATACCTGATGTGATAGGTCACTGAAACCAGCAATATATAAACTATCGATATCAATGCTGATGTGATGGGTCAATGAAATCAGCAATATATAAACTATCGATATCATACCTGATAAGATGGGTCAATGAAACCAGTAATTTATAAACTATCGTTATTAGACCTGATGTGATTGGTCAATGAAACCAGCGAAGTGATGGGTCACTGAAACCAGTAATATATAAACTATCGATATCAGACCTGATGTGATGGGTCACTGAAACCAGCAATTTATAAACTATCGATATCAATGCTGTTGTGATGGGTCAATGAAATCAGCAATATATAAACTATCGATATCATACCTGATTTGATGGGTCACTGAAACCAGCAATATATAAACTATCAATATCATACCTGATATGATGGGTCAATGAAACTAGCAATGTATGAATTATCGATATCATACCTGATGTGATGGGCCAATGTAACTAGCAATATATAAACTATCGATATCATACCTAATGTGATGGGTCACTGAAACCAACAATATATAAACTACCTGATATGATGGGTCAATAAACCAGCGAAGTGATGGATCAATGAATCGAGCAATGTATAAACTATCGATATCTTACCTGATGTGATGGGTCGATAAAACAAGAAATATATAAACTATCGATATCATACCTGATGTGATGGGTCAATGAAACCAACAAAATATTAACTGTCGATATCATACCTGATATGATGGGTCAATAAAACCAGCGAAGTGATGGATCAATGAATCCAGCAATGTATAAACTATCGATATCTTACCTGATGTGATAGGTCATTGAAACCAGCAATGTATAAACTATCGATATCAATGCTGATGTGATGGGTCAATAAAACCGGCAATATATAAACTGTCGATATCATTCCTGATATGATGGGTCAACGAAACCAGCAATGTATCAACTATCGATATCATACCTAATGTGATGGGTCAATGTAACTGGCAATATATAAACTATCGATATCTTACCTGATGTGATGGGTTCAATAAAGCAGCAATATATAAACTATCGATATCATACCTGATGTTATTGGTCACTGAAACCAGCAATATATAAACTATCGATATCAATGCTGATGTGATGGGTCAATGAAACCAGCAATATATAAACTGCCGCTGTCATACCTGATGTGATGGGTCAATAAAACCAGCGAAGTGATGGGTCGTTGAAACCAGTAATATATAAACTATCGATATCAGACCTGATGTGATGGGTCCAATAAAGCAGCAATATATAAATTATCGAAATCATACCTGATGTGATGGGTCAATGAAACCACAGAAATGATGGGTTAATGAAACCAGCAATGTATAAATTATGGATATCATACTTGATGTGATGGGTCAATGAAACCAGCAAAGTAATGGGTCACTGAAACCAGCAATATATAAACTATCAATATCATACCTGATATAATGGGTCAATGAAACCAGCGAAGTGATGGGTCGCTGAAACCAGCAATATACTATCGATATCAGACCTGATATGATGGGTCCAATAAACCAGCAATATATAAACTATCGATATCAATGCTGATGTGATGGGTCAATGAAACCAGCAATATAAAACCTATCGATATAATACCTGTTGTGATGGGTCAATAAAACCAGCGAAGTGATGGGTCACTGAAACCAGCAATATATAAACTATCGATATAAGACCTGATGTGATGGGTCCAATAAAGCAGCAATATATAAACTATCGATATCATACCTAATGTGATAGGTAAAAAAACGCAGCAATAGATAAACAATCGATATCAAACCAACTATATATAAACTGTCGATGTCATACTTGAGATGATGGGTCAATGAAACCAGCATTTTATAAACTATCGATATCATACCTGATGTGATGGGTCAATGTAACTAGCAATATATAAACTATCGATATCATACCTGATGTGATGGGTCACTGAAACCAGCAATATATAAACTATCGATATCATAACTAATATAATGGGTCAATAAAACCAGCGAAGTGATGGATCAATGAATCCAGCAATGTATAAGCTATCGATATCTTACCTGATGTCATGGGTCGATGAAACCAGCAATATATAAACTATCGATATCATACCTTGTGTGATAGGTCAATGAAAGCAGCAATATATAAACTATCGATATCATTCCTGATATGATGGGTCAATGAAACCAGCAATATATAAACTATCGATATCATACCTAATGTGATTGGTAAATGTAACTAGCAATATATAAACTATCGATATCTTACCTGATGTGATGGGTCCAATAAAGCAGCAATATATAAACTATCGATATCATACCTGATGTGATAGGTCACTGAAACCAGCAATATATAAACTATCGATATCAATGCTGATGTGATGGGTCAATGAAATCAGCAATATATAAACTATCGATATCATACCTGATAAGATGGGTCAATGAAACCAGTAATTTATAAACTATCTTTATTAGACCTGATGTGATTGGTCAATGAAACCAGCGAAGTGATGGGTCACTGAAACCAGTAATATATAAACTATCGATATCAGACCTGATGTGATGGGTCACTGAAACCAGCAATTTATAAACTATCGATATCAATGCTGTTGTGATGGGTCAATGAAATCAGCAATATATAAACTATCGATATCATACTTGATTTGATGGGTCACTGAAACCAGCAATATATAAACTATCGATATCATACCTGATATGATAGGTCAATGAAACCAGCGAAGTGATGGGTCGCCGAAACCAGCAATATACTATCGATATCAGACCTGATGTGATGGGTCCAATAAATCAGCAATATATAAACTATCGATATCAATGCTGATGTGATGTGTCAATGAAACCAGCGATATAAAACCTATCGATATCAATGCTGATGTGATGGGTCAATGAAACCAGCAATATAAAACCTATCGATATCATACCTGTTGTGATGGGTCAATGAAACCACAGAAATGATGGGTTAATGAAACCAGCAATGTATAAATTATGGATATCATACTTGATGTGATGGGTCAATGAAACCAGCAAAGTAATGGGTCACTGAAACCAGCAATATATAAACTATCAATATCATACCTGATATAATGGGTCAATGAAACCAGCGAAGTGATGGGTCGCTGAAACCAGCAATATACTATCGATATCAGACCTGATATGATGGGTCCAATAAACCAGCAATATATAAACTATCGATATCAATGCTGATATGATGGGTCAATGAAACCAGCAATATAAAACCTATCGATATCATACCTGTTGTGATGGGTCAATAAAACCAGCGAAGTGATGGGTCACTGAAACCAGCAATATATAAACTATCGATATAAGACCTGATGTGATGGGTCCAATAAAGCAGCAATATATAAACTATCGATATCATACCTAATGTGATAGATAAAAAAACGCAGCAATAGATAAACAATCGATATCAAACCAACTATATATAAACTGTCGATGTCATACTTGAGATGATGGGTCAATGAAACCAGCATTTTATAAACTATCGATATCATACCTGATGTGATGGGTCAATGTAACTAGCAATATATAAACTATCGATATCATACCTGATGTGATGGGTCACTGAAACCAGCAATATATAAACTATCAATATCATAACTAATATAATGGGTCAATAAAACCAGCGAAGTGATGGATCAATGAATCCAGCAATGTATAAGCTATCGATATCTTACCTGATGTGATGGGTCGATGAAACCAGCAATATATAAACTATCGATATCATACCTTGTGTGATAGGTCAATGAAAGCAGCAATATATAAACTATCGATATCATTCCTGATATGATGGGTCAATGAAACCAGCAATATATAAACTATCGATATCATACCTAATGTGATTGGTAAATGTAACTAGCAATATATAAACTATCGATATCTTACCTGATGTGATGGGTCCAATAAAGCAGCAATATATAAACTATCGATATCATACCTGATGTGATAGGTCACTGAAACCAGCAATATATAAACTATCGATATCAATGCTGATGTGATGTGTCAATGAAATCAGCAATATATAAACTATCGATATCATACCTGATAAGATGGGTCAATGAAACCAGTAATTTATAAACTATCGTTATTAGACCTGATGTGATTGGTCAATGAAACCAGCGAAGTGATGGGTCACTGAAACCAGTAATATATAAACTATCGATATCAGACCTGATTTGATGGGTCACTGAAACCAGCAATTTATAAACTATCGATATCAATGCTGTTGTGATGGGTCAATGAAATCAGCAATATATAAACTATCGATATCATACCTGATTTGATGGGTCACTGAAACCAGCAATATATAAACTATCGATATCATACCTGATATGATGGGTCAATGAAACTAGCAATGTATGAATTATCGATATCATACCTGATGTGATGGGCCAATGTAACTAGCAATATATAAACTATCGATATCATACCTAATGTGATGGGTCACTGAAACCAACAATATATAAACTACCTGATATGATGGGTCAATAAACCAGCGAAGTGATGGATCAATGAATCGAGCAATGTATAAACTATCGATATCTTACCTGATGTGATGGGTCGATGAAACAAGAAATATATAAACTATCGATATCATACCTGATGTGATGGGTCAATGAAACCAACAAAATATTAACTGTCGATATCATACCTGATATGATGGGTCAATAAAACCAGCGAAGTGATGGATCAATGAATCCAGCAATGTATAAACTATCGATATCTTACCTGATGTGATAGGTCATTGAAACCAGCAATGTATAAACTATCGATATCAATGCTGATGTGATGGGTCAATAAAACCGGCAATATATAAACTGTCGATATCATTCCTGATATGATGGGTCAACGAAACCAGCAATGTATCAACTATCGATATCATACCTAATGTGATGGGTCAATGTAACTAGCAATATATAAACTATCGATATCTTACCTGATGTGATGGGTTCAATAAAGCAGCAATATATAAACTATCGATATCATACCTGATGTTATTGGTCACTGAAACCAGCAATATATAAACTATCGATATCAATGCTGATGTGATGGGTCAATGAAACCAGCAATATATAAACTGCCGCTGTCATACCTGATGTGATGGGTCAATAAAACCAGCGAAGTGATGGGTCGTTGAAACCAGTAATATATAAACTATCGATATCAGACCTGATGTGATGGGTCCAATAAAGCAGCAATATATAAATTATCGAAATCATACCTGATGTGATGGGTCAATGAAACCACAGAAATGATGGGTTAATGAAACCAGCAATGTATAAATTATGGATATCATACTTGATGTGATGGGTCAATGAAACCAGCAAAGTAATGGGTCACTGAAACCAGCAATATATAAACTATCAATATCATACCTGATATAATGGGTCAATGAAACCAGCGAAGTGATGGGTCGCTGAAACAAGCAATATACTATCGATATCAGACCTCATATGATGGGTCCTATAAACCAGCAATATATAAACTATCGATATCAATGCTGATGTGATGGGTCAATGAAACCAGCAATATAAAACCTATCGATATCATACCTGTTGTGATGGGTCAATAAAACCAGCGAAGTGATGGGTCACTGAAACCATCAATATATAAACTATCGATATAAGACCTGATGTGATGGGTCCAATAAAGCAGCAATATATAAACTATCGATATCATACCTAATGTGATAGGTAAAAAAACGCAGCAATAGATAACCAATCGATATCAAACCAACTATATATAAACTGTCGATGTCATACTTGAGATGATGGGTCAATGAAACCAGCATTTTATAAACTATCGATATCATACCTGATGTGATGGGTCACTGAAACCAGCAATATATAAACTATCGATATCATAACTAATATAATGGGTCAATAAAACCAGCGAAGTGATGGATCAATGAATCCAGCAATGTATAAGCTATCGATATCTTACCTGATGTGATGGGTCGATGAAACCAGCAATATATAAACTATCGATATCATACCTTGTGTGATAGGTCAATGAAAGCAGCAATATATAAACTATCGATATCATTCCTGATATGATGGGTCAATGAAACCAGCAATATATAAACTATCGATATCATACCTAATGTGATTGGTAAATGTAACTAGCAATATATAAACTATCGATATCTTACCTGATGTGATGGGTCCAATAAAGCAGCAATATATAAACTATCGATATCATACCTGATGTGATAGGTCACTGAAACCAGCAATATATAAACTATCGATATCAATGCTGATGTGATGGGTCAATGAAATCAGCAATATATAAACTATCGATATCATACCTGATAAGATGGGTCAATGCAACCAGTAATTTATAAACTATCGTTATTAGACCTGATGTGATTGGTCAATGAAACCAGCGAAGTGATGGGTCACTGAAACCAGTAATATATCAACTATCGATATCAGACCTGATGTGATGGGTCACTGAAACCAGCAATTTATAAACTATCGATATCAATGCTGTTGTGATGGGTCAATGAAATAAGCAATATATAAACTATCGATATCATACCTGATTTGATGGGTCACTGAAACCAGCAATATATAAACTATCGATATCATACCTGATATGATAGGTCAATGAAACCAGCGAAGTGATGGGTCGCCGAAACCAGCAATATACTATCGATATCAGACCTGATGTGATGGGTCCAATAAATCAGCAATATATAAACTATCGATATCAATGCTGATGTGATGTGTCAATGAAACCAGCGATATAAAACCTATCGATATCAATGCTGATGTGATGGGTCAATGAAACCAGCAATATAAAACCTATCGATATCATACCTGTTGTGATGGGTCAATAAAACCAGCGAAGTGATGGGTCACTGAAACCAGCAATATATAAACTATCGATATCAGACCTGATGTGATGGGTCCAATAAAGCAGCAATATAAAAACTATCGACATCTTACAACCAGCAATGTATAAACTATGGATATCTTACTTGATGTGAGGGGTCAATGAAACCAGCAAAGTAATGGGTCACTGAAACCAGCAATATACTATCGATATCAGACCTGATGTGATGGGTCAAATAAACCAGCAATATATAAACTATCGATATCAATGCTGATGTGATGGGTCAATGAAACCAGCAATATATAAACTATCGATATCATACCTGTTGTGATTGGTCAATGAAACCAGCGAAGTGTTGTGTCGCTGAAACCAGCAATATACTATCGATTTCTTACCTGATGTGATGGGTCCAATAAACCAGCAATATATAAACTATCGATATAAATGCTGATGTGATGGGTCAATGAAGCCAGCAATATAAAACCTATCGATATCAGACCTGATGTGATGGCTCCAATACAGCAGCAATATATAAACAATCGACATCATACCTGATGTGATGGGTCAATGAAACCAGCGAAATGATGGGTTAATGAAACCAGCAATGTATGAACTATGGATATCTTGCTTGATGTGATGGGTCAATGAAACCAGAAAAGTAATGGGCCACTGAAACCAGCAATATATAAACTATCAATATCATACCTGATATGATGGGTCAATGAAACCAGCGAAGTGATGGGTCGCTGAAACCAGCAATATTATATCGATATCAGACCTGATGTGATGGGTCCAATAAACCAGCAATATATAAACTATCGATATCAATGCTGATCTGATGGGTCAATGAAACCAGTAATATAAAACCTATCGATATCATACCTGATATGATGGGTCAATGAAACCAGGGAAAAGATGGGTTAATGAAACCAGCAATGTATAAACTATAGTTATCTTACTGGATGTGATAGGTAACTGAAACCAGCAATATATAAACTATCGATATCAATGCTGATGTGATGGGTCAATGAAATCAGCAATATATAAACTATCGATATCATACCTGATAAGATGGGTCACTGAAACCAGCAATATATAAACTATCGATACCATACCTGATATGATGGGTCAATGAAACCAGCAAAGTGATGGGTCGCTGAAACCAGCAATATACTATCGATATCAGACCTGATGTGATGGGTCCAATAAACCAGCAATATATAAACTATCGATATCAATGCTGATGTGATGGGTCAATGAAACCAGCAATATAAAACCTATCGATATCAATGCTGATGTGATGGGTCAATGAAACCAGCAATATAAAACCTATCGATATCATACCTGTTGTGATGGGTCAATAAAACCATCGAAGTGATGGGTCACTGAAACCAGCAATATATAAACTATCGATATCAGACCTGATGTGATGGGTCCAATAAAGCAGCAATATATAAACTATCGACATCCTACAACCAGCAATGTATAAACTATGCTATGGATATCTTACTTGATGTGAGGGGTCAATGAAACCAGCAAAGTAATGGGTCGCTGAAACCAGCAATATACTATCGATATCAGACCTGATGTGATGGGTCAAATAAACCAGCAATATATAAACTATCGATATCAATGCTGATGTGATGGGTCAATGAAACTAGCAATATATAAACTATCGATATCATACCTGTTGTGATTGGTCAATGAAACCAGCGAAGTGTTGGGTCGCTGAAACCAGCAATATACTATCGATATCAGACCTGATGTGATGGGTCAAATAGACCAGCAATATATAAACTATCAATATCAATGCTGATGTGATGGGTCAATGAAGCCAGCAATATAAAACCTATCGATATCATACCTGTTGTGATGGGTCAATGAAACCAGCGAAGTGATGGGTCACTGAAACCAGCAATATATAAATTATCGATATCATACCTGATGTGATGGGTCAATGAAACCAGCGAAGTGATGCGTCACTGAAACCAAACCAGCAATATATAAACTATCGATATCATACCTGATGTGATGGGTCCAATAAACCAGCAATATATAAACTATCGATATCAATGCTGATATGATGGGTCAATGAAACAAGCAATATAAAAACTATCAGTATCATACCTGATGTGATGGGTCAATGAAACCAGCGAAGTGATGAAATAAAAGAAACCAGCAATGTATAAACTATGAATATCTTACCCGCTGTGATGGGTCAATGAAACCAGCGAAGTAATGGGTCAATCAAACCGTCCATATATAAACTATCGATATCATACCAGATGTGATGGGTCAATAAAATCAGCTATATATAAACTATCGATATTTTACCTGATGAGATGAGTTCCAGAAACCAGCAATATATAAACTATCGATTTTGTACTATGAAGACATTACATAGTGTTACATAACGATCCATTGCAACATTCGCTACATGGCACTGTTGGTCGCCTCTCCACTGCTCGTCCTACTGGTATAACGGGGCGTTTCCGTGGGCAGCACATTGCTAATAATGACAAGTTGTAATGAACTGTAATCAATCAATCAGCGAGAAAGAATGAAATAACATGTAGATATGTGGGTTCGGAGTCGATGAAATATATTGTTGCATGGTGTCCGGGTCAAAGACACAGGCGAAACGACGAATTATTCAAATTGAAAGAACATGCAATGTTTCAATGTTTCTTATTTCAGTTTCTTTTTTTTAGCGGCGAATGTTTCTACTTTTAGTTATTAAGTTCTCCTTGGGTGAAAAACATAAAAGGTCGAAACAAATAAAGTTTAAGCGTAAAAGAAAGCACAACTGAGTATTATGTCTACAACTTAAGAAATCACGACAGGACTCCATTTATCATATGCTTGTATACAAATCAGAACCAGTTTGTTTGTTATTTCACAGTTAAATATGTCAATGTTCACTACTGAATTGGTTATAGTCAGTTCATCAGTTAGACATCATTTTATGGTGTCATTACACGATCTGTGCGATCTTGTTCAACTATCAATTTGACAATTTAGTGGGAGTATTGTAACAAAGACCTCTATCGATAATATGTTCAAGATAATATGGCCCTTATAGGGCAAGCTTATACACCTTTAGAAACCATACTCCTGACAAATCGTATACAGTCGTTACTAATC
Source organism: Cyrtodaria siliqua (assembly GCA_037043455.1). Lineage (NCBI taxonomy): Eukaryota > Metazoa > Mollusca > Bivalvia > Adapedonta > Hiatellidae > Cyrtodaria > Cyrtodaria siliqua. The sequence continues at coordinate 75,796 of JAWPHD010005622.1, read as the reverse complement.
GGTAATTTCCATATCGCTCCGGTAAACGAGTCGAGGTTATACGAGATTTCCCGGACCCAAATCGGAAAAACATATTCGGTTATTTACGTTCTTTTCCATGATATGACTTTTTAACCCTTTATTTCGCCCGTGAGATAAAGCTTTATTGAGTCCTGATTGATATTACTAGCTAGGTATATGTCGTATCGTATATTCAAAACCTACGAATTTACAGTATGTCATAAAACTAAATAGTAGGGGTGGTGGAACATAACAACTTACAGATTTTGGCATACAGCCTAAGTTGTACTGCAGCTGTCCTCCAGGGGTACTGGTACTCACATTCACGTAGCATTTTTGACAAAATGTTTAGAATATATAACTTGTATTTATCACATAACATGTGGTGTGGGAGTGTAATAACACCATTCAATATTTTCGATATTCCACTAGTGGTATAACATAACGTTAATGACGCCATGGACGTCAAGTTAATGTACTTTTTCTGACATAATATGACGTTATAAGTTATGTCATAAATAGAATAAAGAGCCTCGCATTATATCATTTTGCCAACTCGTTTAATAAATTCAATAATGAATGAGTACTCATGCAAGATCCTCTATGTATGGGGTTTATTTTCGCTTTTAACAAACGTTCAATTAAATCAATCTTCTTGTAGCGGTGTAACGTTCAATTGAATCAATCTTCTTGTAGCAAAAGTATAAACGGAGAAATTGGGAAATCATCGAACACGATAAATACAAAAAATATTGCATTTTATTGAGACTGTTCATGAACGGCAGTGAAAAATGCTTGTTAGGGTTCTCGGCCTTTACCCCCGGGTTGAGCAGAACTCAATAGTTAAAAGTCAAAAGTACAGAAATTTGAACCATTCCGAAGATGGTAGGCATATAACGGTGAACATGGAACCTTCAATGAGGTATTTTCACAGCATTACATGGGCTGCATATGATCCCAAATACTAGGCCATCCAACTAATGTTATGAAGGAAAAGTGTCATACATCGTTTGTTCGACAGAATACACCCTTTGTACACTCTTCAATTGTCCGAGCTGTTGTACATTCATGGCATACCGTAATCGAGTCCAAATAGAGGATGATGTTAAATGATTTAGACAGTTCATGACAATTTGTATATATATATATATATTCACTCAAGAAAACACATATAACATTGATGACCGGATATAAACGAGGAGCCCCAATGCAACTGAAAAATCTTTATCAAAGATTGTGGGCGATGCTACATAATAACTGTGCATGGATGGACACTCGCTATCTGCTGAAGAAATCTCTGGTACGAAAAAGTAAAATGACATTACCCCGTCGTGAACTTACTCTTAATCCGGACAAAGTTTAGTACATGGGACACAAATGGAAATAAATGAACCGTGCAGTTGATGGATTAATTTATGCTATCAAAACAACAACAATAGCAACTACAACAACAACAGAAACTGTGACTTGAAAAATCATTTAAATTAAATTTACGTATACATGTGATAAAAGTGATTTCAACATTTTGTGATATTAAACCTTTTGTTGTTTCTTTAAAACAAAAGTGCAGAACATGCAACAAAAAAAATATTAATAAAAGGAAATTAAATAAAGTACAACATTTTTAAATTTAAACTTTAAATTAATAAACAGAGTCAAATTATATTTTTAAATTCATCATTAACACGTTATTCAATATGATATGAAATAAAATCCGTATCCTTTACTATAGAAGTTAATTTATTAATAGCTTGTCAAAAAAAAATAATTTCAAAGCCATTTTCTATGTTATCTCTGAAAGAACCTCATGCTCGTTTTGGTATATCTTTTCTCTCTTGCTCGTGTGTGTTGCTTCCGACGGATCCCCTTTTCAGTATATAGTTCTAATATACCACAAATTGTGGATTACTGCTGATATTAATGTTTTTGCATTATTGGCTTATTGCCCAGCACACGCACCCGCCGTGGAATAACGAAATACCAGGATTTTAAATAGAATGTTATGTTACTTCAATCTATAGTATGGTTTTAAAGATGTATTTACTGGATTTAACCAGCCCGATATCTAATGACCTACATTTGTTCCCAGTACACATATATCCTTCATAACAGCACTATTTTTTAATAATAATAATAATAATAATAACAATAAGAGTTTATAATAAGCTTGTTAAGCGTAAATGTAAAAGCCTTACTAAAATTAATCGTTTATTTTGGTTATATTTGAATTAGACTTTTCAAAGCACGGCAATTTCAACTGCCAATCATCCGTAATGCTGTTGTTGTTAAAGTGTATTACTTAGTCATTTTAGCGGAGAGCTGAGCAGCTCCTCGATTATGTCGTTAAGCCCGCGGCATTATTGCTAAATTCCTTTTATACATCATTCATGCTTGTGGTTTTGGGATTAATTTGTTTCTGGAATACACAGGAGACGATATATAAATAGCATATACACTGAACAAAATTTCTAAGTATCAACTTTTGTATCTTAACTAATTTTCTTATTTTAAATATATTTTAGAATCGATATATGAGGAGTATTTTGTTATGGCCCATAGTGTGTAAAACATTTATTTTTTGTTTATATTGTTGTTACCCTCCCTTTATACTCATAAAACACATAACATGAGTCAAAGATCGCTTAAAGATATAAAATTCTTAAAATTGGTATGAAATAATAGAAAACACATAAAAATTGACCCATTTATCGCAGATTTTCCGTCTATAAAATAATGAAATACAGATAATCTTAAATTACCTCCCTTTAAATTGAATATTGTTTGAAATTCAAGTAACTGTAATTCAGCGTTAACATTAAATATTTCGAAAATTTCTTTTTGCAAACGCAGTTGTAGTGGTAATGCTAGTAAAACATGATGTCAAAATAATTTTAACTGGCATATTTTAGAATTAGGAACATCAAAAGCTTCACTAATTACTTAATAAAAATCCTATATACCCAGTTGTATAAGTGTTATAACTTATTTCTAAGAAAACACATTGACTTAAAAGTTTTAAAATATGTTCATGCAATCAGAGCAGACGATTTACACTCGTTATTTTGCAGTTTAACCATATCTCTAATCAAGCTCAAAATACACAAAACAATGAGAATATTATTGACATATTCTTAGGTTGGTACTTATCAATTCAGTTTAGTGTATCATAGGTGGTGTACAGGCAGACTGCGTGTCTTGTTACACTAACAAATTTAGGTCTCTTATAGGGTAACACTATTTGCAAAATTATCTTAAATCATTGCTTCTATCAATGCTTCTCCCACCCGTTGAGGGGAGGGGCGTGGGGGAGTGGAAGGGGTGGTGGACATACCCAGTGAAACATGTACAAACTGATTGTATTATTTCTCGTCCATAGGGGCAAATGTCCGTTTTCAAAAAAGAAAGAGTTCATATGAACACCAAATATCCCCATGTTGGTATGGAGTTCTAGCAAATTTTAAATTAAATCGACAAATTGTAATTGTTTTCAAGAATTGATCTAGATTGCGGAAGCTGTAATAATATACTAATAACTAAAGTGAAATGGTTTGAATATTTCTTAAATACGTCATTGAAATAGACGTTTGAGTTGAATTGAAATGAACCAGGTTTGACGACGCACCAGCACTAAAAGGTCACATGGCGCCACTATGAATGACTGTGGCCCTAGAGGCCCTAGAGTTGTCGCACATTTCTGTCGTAATTTTTTTTTTTTTAGCTCTACTGGCCAAAGACCGTCAGAGATTATGGAATGCCGATTTGTCTGTCATTTATTTGTCGTCCATCCAACCGTTCGTCCTTCCGTCTGTCGTTAACTTCCGCATTGTGAACAAGATAGGGACTTAATCGGAGCATAACTAATATTTGCCTGGGTCTTTATGTTAATGAAAGCTCGATCTTGTTTGAAAACCAACCAGATCGGATCAGTAACTTACAGCAGAGTTACGGCACTTCTGCACTGTTCTGGCTTTTGAACACTCTAGCACCTACATTTGTTTTTAATCTGACCAAACTACTGTGTTAGTATCTACTAGCTTGGAAAGTTCAAATGCCAGCTTCATCGAGTTAATATTACTAAAGTTATGGCTGTTGACCTATTGACAAAATATCAAATTCTTCATTTTGACCACTCTAGCGCCTTCATTTTGTATATGATATCTTCCAAACTTAAATAGATTTTTGATATTGATAAAAGCTCAGGCAAATTCAAAAATAAGCTAGGCCATATCAAATAACACCAGAGTTATGACGTTTGATTTATTAAAAAAGTTCATGTTCTGTTTTGTGAAAACTCTGACATCTTCAATTTGTATTTGATCGTTACCAAACCTAGTCAGAATGTTGGACAAGTTTGAAACTAGATAGATCAGCAAAACCAGGTATGGCCCTTGAATAATTGAAAAATGTTATATTTTGCTTCGTCAGCACTGTAGCTCCTTCATTTGATCAGGTTGTTAGTCCACCTCCGGTGTAACTAGTCCCCTACCGGTGTTTCACGTCTGTCCGTCAGTCCGTCAGGAAAACTGGATCCTGCGATAACTTAAAAAGTATAAAATACATTTTCATGAAACCTTTTACATATGGTAGAGGAGCATAAGGAAATTATGCACGTTATTTAATTTTGTTGATATGGCCAAAAGTGTGGTCCTATGGCAACACAATTGTAAAAAATGTGCACACCAAATAGGATCATGCTATAAATGGAAAACTGTAAAAGATATTGTTATACAACTTGGTAATTTTATTTTGGTGATATGGCCAAAATTGTGGTTGTTATGGTAACATAATTCAGTCTTAGTTATACACCTGAATAAGGGAGCTTAATGCATCTATCTTTATACTCAATAAATATTCGATAGTTACTTCCCGTAAAATAGAGTTATATATTAATACATGACTTGAAATACTATCATCATATTAGGTTGCGAAATATAGCATGCTTTTGTTATTTGTCTAAATCATAGCCTTTTGTTTGGTCTGGTCCAACAAAAACATGTACTGTCAAACATCTAACCGGTAGGTGAAAACATGTATTGCTATGCAATACTGAAGTGTCTTGTCATTATTATTATTAAAAATCATAAAACAAGAGATATCGGAGTGGAAACAACAGAGTTATTGTCTTTGAACTATTCAAACTAGTAATATTTTGCTCGTTTAGCCATCTAGCACTACAATTGTATCTCAGCCATAATTAATGAACTACTTAATGGATTTTGATAAAACTATACAGACATATTGGACATGATGGAAATATTTGTAACGCGTAAGAATCAGTTTCTTGTCTAAGGGGGGTGGGGTGGGGGGGGGGGAAGAGGGAGCAACATTTATCATATTAGAAAAATTGTGTCTCAATCATTACTCCTAAACTGCTGAAGGATTTTGATAAAACTACACAGAAATTCTCAACATGATTAGTAGGTGTTACGCATAAGAATCGAGCCTGTACCTCAAAGGTCAAGCCCGGCGCAGGATAGGGCATATTTATTACCAGGTGAGCAATTACCAGAATGTATACCCTGCACCGTTAACGGACAAACACATCTTGTTGGAATGTGTAGTCTTTGATCCTATGCGTCAAAGGTACTACAATGTTAGGACTATGAAAGAGTTATTTGAGACTATAGAGTTTAGTCTTGTTTTAGATTTCCTGAAAGAAATCAGACTATATAAATCAGTATAATATGTTCTTATATATATTTTCTTGTTTAACGGGCATTTCTTGATTTACATATATAGTTTATATTACTACCATATCATACATTGTTTGTAAATAGTTTTATCATTATATATTTACATTAATTTTTAATTACTACTTCATTTCTGCATCTTTTATCAGTTTTTGCGCACACTATGACATATTTATGTGTCGACGTACCGTAAAACACCATTCATTCATCATTCATTCAGAGGTCAAGATGAAGACGTTTAATGAACATGAAAACGTCAAAACATTAACATGCATGCACTTGTATATTTTCTCGTCCGAAATAAAGATGTAGGAAATAGTTTATGTTTCATGTACTATTTCTATAAACGGAGTATTAAAACGGGTAATGGAGTGACTCTCGTTGAACCTTCGGCTCCGGTGATCTAAACAACTCATACATGTATCTGGTTTGTATATAATTTTCTAGCAAATACGCTGCCTTTCAAAACCAATCGAAACTTAAAATTTTCTCAATCGCGTTATGTACGTTATGCAATAGTCTCACGAGCTTTGATTCACCTTGCACTGGCAGTAATCATATAGTTTGTATCATAACCAATTAGAGCATAATGTTCTTCTTAGCCCCGACTTTCAACTGCATGACCGTCAAGGTTTTTGTCTGGAATGCAAAAAAAGCATACACGTAAATAACAACACAAAACACTAGAGTCTATTATTAGTTACCCGCAATAACTAGCGTCTGAATTTAGTTATTTCACGATTATGTGATACAAACAGTTTAAAAAGAAAAGTAAGTTTGTCCAACTAAATCATGGTTATAACTATGTAGTATGTTTGTATTAGTCTGAAATGTATTTGAACCCCGTTAAAAATTGTAGACATGGTATAGTGAAATTTTGGCTTTCGGATTAAATTTATTCATTAATACAGTTAATATTAATTGAATATTAGTTGTTATGTTAAAAACTGTGCAAATTTTTAACACACAATTGTTGTTCAACGTGCAGAGAAAAAAATAATTATGGTTTACATTAGGGAATGTAGGGGATGTTGCGCATAACTATGGTTGATGTAATACAAGAGTATTACAATACAATAATAATAGTGTTATTCGCAACATATCACTACCAACATGTCAATCAGAAGCTTTGTAGGGCGCTTGAACAGGATAAAAAGTCAAGGGTTCGATCCCGGCCATGACCATATGTAGTGTTTCCCGGAGCAAGACACTTTATCTGTATTTGCTTAGTACTGGTTCTCCGAGCATGTTAAAGAACCACAGGAATCTTTATCAAACCAGCTATGGTCAGGTCCACTCCAGAAGCATTCATGTGAAATTTGAGTCTCTCTATGCAATTATAGAGTAATAGATAGCAAGGTGATTGTATGATTTTATAATCTTCGAAAGACCGTTGCTATATTCATTGTTTCAACATACCTTTAAACTATAAACATAACTTTAAAACTGTTCTGTGACCTATTGTAACGAAATTTATATATTTAGAAAGATCCTAATCTTACATTCGTTCATTATATAGGATAAAGAACATTTAACAATAGAGGTTATGATCCGTTTACTTTGCAACGCAAAGCATGCTTATTGCACGATCATAGCTTACCACAATGCGGCTCTTTATATTTATACGATTATTCTCTCTACCTAAATCCCAAACATAACTCAATCGTTAGATGGTTTGTCTGCAATCCTACCTTGTCTTATTTATTGCTCTGACTTCTTTCAAGTCAATAAATAAATTATCAAGTTTTGCGATAAAACTCATTCTTTTCATCTTTTACTAGAGATATAATACATCATACGTATTGATTACGTCATGGGACAAATACAGTTTATAAAGAAGCGTTTACGCCTGTAAATGATGTATGCGTACATTTGATTACTTTGGTCTTAATCTGACATTTGTAGAAAGAAATAATGAGCAACATATATGGCGAGAGATTATATATCACCGTGTCCGAAGCAACCTTAATGGGTATGTGTTTCTCAACTTATTCGTGTTAGAGCTTGTAGAGGACTTCAACAGTCGTACACTTTGTATTCAACAGCTACTCCATCAGGATCTCCGTTACTACAGCATTTTCAAAATGTTATTATCGTAACAATGATCTACTTTTAACATATCAAAGCAATTTAAGAACTGTTCTGAGACACAAACTATCACAATCTGACTTCTATGGCGATTTAATTGTACGAACTTTGTAAGAATCGTGGTCATGACCGCTTTCATACAATTCGTATTAAACTTTATTTAATTTGTTCAGTGTTTATTGTTAGAAAGCGAAATGAATAGAGGATCTTACATGATTACTCATTCATTATTGAATTTATTAAACGAGTTGGCAAAATGATATAATGCGAGGCTCTTGCCGAGCATTATATCATTTTTATTAACGAGTTTAATAAATTCAATAATGAATGAGAACGAATGTTAGATTGTATTTATTTCATAACTCACATAAAGACTTTTATTGCATTTTTGCCTGTCGTTTTAACACGCGAAACCGACACTAACCGTGGGATCGGATCATATTCATTATCAATTTGTTTGACAGCGCATAATAGGCTTATTTGCATACATATATAACTAGTGGTATTACGAAAATATAAAATGGTGTTATTCCACTCCCACACCGTAAGTTATGTGATAACAGAGGTTATGACATTATCAGTATACAACGCACTGAATGTTTAGTGGTTGACTCATTTAAAGTTAGCTTCTGTGCGTTTCGTTTTAATTGTGCGATGACTAGACTGTGTGTGGACTCTATGTCGACGTATATCTATTGTCCTGAAGGGATGGTAAAGTTAAATGTTTGTTTTCGATCGTGTCTTGGTTACCTGTTTATTCTCTTGTTGCTCCAGCTTATGTCGTGTCACTGAATACTTGCTTTGTGACTTTATAGGCTTTTGTTTTCATATTCATTTACACATGATCACCGTTGTGTTATATTTTTCATTTATGATGACTAGTTTATAAGAGAATATAGCCTTGCGGGGAATTCTTTGCTTACACTTTCCTGTTTAATTGGGATGACACAATGGGTAAGACTAACGCTTGATGCACTCTATATCCTTGTTTAAACTCTCAGCTGCCTTTTCGCCACTGCCCGTTCCACCACTTTAAATTTGTGGTTTCGCACACGTTGCTCCTGTTTTATTCTTTTTTTTGTTGTTTGTTTTTGAATGCGTGGTTTTCGGTGGATTGTGTTCTGCGTATGCTATATTTTCTGCTTGCACACGGCTTTGTTCTTTCGAAACATACCATTTAAAAGTGTTACTGTCTTATTAACAAATTAACACCCATAATTTAGACAGGTATGACAATTTAATGTTACCGAATGCAGGCACACGATGTTCTCATATACTAATTCAAACCCAGACCATAAAGAAAACGATATCACCTTTATACGAGTGAAATGCGCTTGCAGATTCCATTAACAATCTTCAAATACTAATGCCTTTACTAAACTCAATACAGCAACATAGTGGTATGTATATATATATGAAATTATGAAGGCATAAAATGACAAGTAATTCGAGTTATCATAAAAGGGGAAATTACTGTTGTATATACAGTGTTAAAACTTCACCTAGAGTAAGCTCCCTTCATAACCTGGATTTGGAAAACATCAAATAAGTTTATTGCAAATTGTTTCACGATACAAAATTAACAATTTCATAGTTACATAAACAATATTTCATTATAAATTTAAGTTTTTTAACTTAATTAATACCGGCTTTACAAGCTACTGAACTCAAATTGAGTGGTACTACACTATTAAACACGATGTTTTAAGATTTAAAATATAGGCGATCCCGCAGGGAAAGGTGGGGAACAAAGGAAATAAAATGGCGCCAGACACACGATCGAAATATCGCAAGATAATGATATGACATCAAATGTTCTCAGAACAAGATTGGTAGATAATAAAAATACAAGCAAATGACTGCTCTATATTTGTGTGCCTAAAATTAATAGATCTACTATATATTTAAGGCAATTCTTTCAACATAATCATTGCCTATCTATATACATTGTGACGTATCACACACATATATTTGATCGGCAGGCGGTCGCCATAACAACGGAGTAGAGTTAGATCTTGTGTAGTTATGAAAATACGTCATCAATATCGGGAAAGCTTTATTACAAGAACCCCTAATTGTGAGTGAATTTTAAAAGCCTCTATTTTGGCAAAGCCTAGAATATAACGTATAAAAAAATCATACATTTTGGTGAATCGGTTGAGTATTGATCAAGATATGGGCGTTTCAAAAATGTAAAGTGCAGTCGACAGCGATGAAAAATCTGTAAAAATGTTCAAAGTTTTACCTTTCTTAACTGTTATATAAAATGACACTGGGCACATCTGTACTTAGTCTAATGGATAAAATGCTTAAAAAAGTCAGTAAACCTGAAGAAATCAAGATGTTTAGTTCCCAAAAGTGCTATATAAGTGCAAAATATGCTGATTTTCATGCCAAATTCAGATTTACAAGGCAATTTGGTGTATTTGTGGCATCATACCTTATTTGGTGGCACTACATGCACATATAAACATCCCAATTACTGTACTAACTTTGTGATTAAAAGTTGTTTCTATGACTGGACAGCATACTTTGCCTACATACTCTCTGACATTTTCTCAGAAAGTTCAATTTTAGGGGTTAAGGGGAAATATTTGGTGGTGTCTCACCTATACAACTATACTTTTGCAAATTATAATGCTGAATTATCATTGCAAATACAAATATCTACATTTCAACAACAAACAAACCTAGTTTTATTGAAAAATGTCTCTCCAGGTCATCATTTAAAGACTTCAAAAATCTGAAACTCAAAATTACAGCTTTCCGAGGCAAAAAACATGCGAAAAAAATCAAAACGCGTTTTAAAACACCGTGAAGTATTTTTTGTCGGTGTTATAGTCATTACGAAAAGTAAAATACTGTTTAGGTAAGAATCCGAGAGAAAATGAATATTCACATTATGCCGCCTTATACGTGTACATGAAGTAAATCAAATCCCATTGAGTCCAATGCAATACTGTCCAAGCTTTCTAGTTAGCCATTTTTCAAAATGAAGTTCAAACTAAGATTCACTTACATGTTCTTAGTCATGAGACCTGCCTCTCTAGAAAACTGCTGAGAATAGTAGGGATCATGTGGCATATAAGAAAATAAAATTCTGATCTATGTTGACACCGTGAACAAACTGCATTCATTCGGCACCTCTTAAATGTGTTCTACTTTCACTTTCAAAACTGTCGAGTTGACAAATAAAATCATCATACAACCATGCAAATGGTTTTTAGCTATCACAAACAAGTCAATAAAGTCAGAAAAACAGGCCTTAAATACTCAAAAATGCCTTTTATCACAAAAAAAGTTAGGGATTATATATTTGAGAACTCATTTCGACTACACCAGGCATGAATATCACAGTGATTTACTTCTTGTATGCCTACAGCGTTTAACATTTTCTGTCTTAGCAGCGATTACACGGAGTAGGGATATTGCTGCATCAGTAGAGGGCGTTTACAAAGTTAACAAAATGTATTCATATAAAGAAGGATAAATATGGAAAAGGTCAGTTTACAGATTAAATATACCACAAAGTAGATCTAATACAAAACACAATTATTAAAGTAACCCAAGCACCAAATTTAGCTATAAAAGCGTTCTTCCAAACTCTACCCATATGTTGAAGTCACACAAATGATGAATATATGATAATTAAAACTGTTTGTTTATACACCGGTTCATAAAATACCCGCACATTAATATGAGTTTGTAACTTTTTATTCGAAGCTGGTGAATGACTTTAATTAAACAGCAACACACGTTAAACAGCAACACACACAAAAAGATCAAGTTGCATGCAGGGAGATAAATCCTACAAATGCTCAAAGTAAGAACAGGATAAGAGCTATATATCTTTTTGTGGTATATGTATGCCAACATTTCTGAGATGGTTCGAACAGGAAAAAAAAAATATAAAAAAATAAATAAATAAAAAAAATAAAATATATATATACATAATTTTTTTGGACTATGACATACTGTCTTGCCTTCCTTTCTTAATAACCAGATACTTTTCTGTATTAAGATGACAAAGTTTGTGCATTCCACTATCACAGTAGTATTTAACTCAGATTTTTAACACTAACAAAGTAGATTTGCGGGCGATTGAAGGTTAAGATAATGTTCCAATATAGACAGAATTTAGGACAATTTGTTTTTATTTTCATGTTCCTGAAAAACAATGCCAAGACTACGTCAAAGACGCGGCGAGCAAAATATGCCGTTCCAGCCTCGCATCCAACCACCTGGTGGCGGTGAACAACAAAATGTACCGGAAGAACAGGCACCAGTACCAGGTCAACAACATCCACCTGCTCAACCTGCACCTGCTCAAGAACAAAATATCCAACCACCACAACAACACTTCTCAGGAGCCCCACCCATGCAGTTGGCCACTCCCCTGATTCAACCATATCAGTACCAGGTAGGGTCAGGGCACTATATTGATGCCTTGCATCAAACTGATGGACAGTTACACGATCAGGGACAGTTTGTACAACAACAACTGCAGTTCCCCCAGCAACAACAGCTGTTCCCCCAGCAACAGAAACCGTTCCCCCAACAACAGCAACCATTCCCCCAGCAACATCAACCGTTCCCCCAGCAACAACATCCGTTCCCCCAGCAACAGCAACCGTTCCCCCAGCCAAATCAACAAGGGCCAACTGGTTACGAACCACAGATACAAGAACAAGAGAGGCGTTTCCATGGAAATGAAGGTAATCAAATGAATTCAGTTAACACATTTCAGCCTGTATGTGAGGACATTGCATTACAAGTACCCCAACAAATTAAACGAAAAATATGGAATTCGGAATTCATTGAATCAAGCTCATTATTAACCAAAGCAAACTCAGATCCAAAACAGACCATTCAGTTAATAAATAGTGAACTTGTGTTGGTTAATAAAACTAATGAACACAAAACCATGTCGATAGAAAAATGGACTGATGCTTTTTTGATTTTCTCCTCAATTTATATTGAAATGCATGCATCACAGGCGAAAAACCTGATGCATTATATGCAACAGCACGTATCGGCTAACATTTAATGAAAAGGATATTGATTACAAGACAAATAAATATTCATTTATTTTTATGCTTCCGATATCGGGAGTATAATTTAAAGTAAACATTTATATTCTCATTGGTAATATTCTTCCGATTTTCCGGAGTCTGATATATTCAATAACCAGCCTATATCAATATTTCTGATTGTCCGGAATATACTTTAATATTTTCGAGTGTCCGGAATATACTTTAATATCTTCCGATTTTCCGGGGTCTAATATATTCAATGACCAGCCAAAAATGCCATTGTTATTTAAACAGGGCGGCGGTCCTTTTTTCAATATTTCCGATGTCCGGAATATACTTAATATTTCCGAGTGTCCGGAATATACTTTAATATCTTCCGATTTTCCGGAGTCTAAAATATTCAATGACCAGCCAAAAATGCCATTGTTATTTAAACAGGGCGGCGGTCCTTTTTCAATATTTCCGATGTCCCGAATATACTTTAATATATTTCCGTTTTTCCGGAGTCGAATATAGTCAATGCCTATTTAAAATATTTCCGATTATCCGGAATATGTGATTATAAGTCGAATTGACAATATTGCTAATCGTCCGGAATATACAATAATTATAAGTAAGATATGCCTATGTCCGAGGGTCTGGAATAGGGATTTATAAATCCCAATAGTCTGAAAGATGAAACACAAACATTTTTAGTCAAGCTCATGTTAAATGGCATGAACAGATCACAAAAACGTGAAGGCAATATAATGCCCATCACCATTACCCTATTGAAAAGGATTATGCCTATTTTAATACATACCTGTATCTCAAAATATGAAGCGAATTTGTTCATTTGTGCATATGCTCTGGCATTTTGTGCTCTTTTAAGAGTAGGTGAAGTGTCTAAATCAAATAAAGATTCTGATAACAAAGTTTTAAGTCTCACAGACGTAGTTAACTGCATTAATATTTTCATTAGAAATTCGAAAAACGATCAGTTCGGTAGGGGTGCAAAACTCACAGTACAGTTCTCCGAACACAACTTTCTTTAAAGAGGCTCTGTGTAGATACTTGACATGCATACCAAAAATAGAAGGTCATTCTATGCCATTTTGATGGATCACCAGTAACAAGCTACCAGTTTAACAGTGTGCTTAAAAAAGCATTACAATTCCTAGGCATTCAGAGAACGTATTATTAATCCCAATCTTTCAGAATTGGGGGTACAGCAGCAATGTTTAATAAAGGAAAAACCGAAGATTAAATTAGGAATTAGGTCGATGGAAATCAAACGCATATAAAAAAAAAGTATGATAATGAACCTTTGGAAACGGCCGAGCACGACACATACGAAATATTGCAGTCTCGGTTTGATTGAAACTGTTCATGAGCGGTAGTGTAATATGCTAGCTAACGCTCACGCCCTCTAGCCCCGGGTTGAGCAGAACTATAAAAAGTTACATCCGATTAAATATGCCCCCATTAAACATTGTCTAGTAGGCTTGGTCTTATAAACAAAACAACTGACAGTTGTTTAAGTTTTTGATTTTAGGCCATTTTCAAGTATGGGTAGTCGGGTCTTCAATCATTAGAGATGCTTTCAACCGAGCCCATCACAGACCAGACGGGGTACATCTAGGACTACGTCATATAAAAGGCAGTATACTATGGGACTTCCAACCAGGAATGCGCATCAAGAATATTTTAGAGCGTTTGAATCATCTCCTTTCCTATAATGCTCCGCCACATATCATACTGTGGGGGTAATTAATGATATCGGTCAAGCCCCGCTTTCGTACATTATTGGCTACTTAAATCAGTTATGTATGACCTGCTGGTACGCTTTCCAACTACATTAATCGTTTGGTCTGCCATCCTCCCAAGGTTGAGATACCGTGACGAAATATGTCATAAACAGTTAGATAAAGTCAGGCTACGTATTAATAGTTGCATAGGCAAATATCTCATCAAAAATAAATGCCCATATATTGCTTATCCTGAAATTTCAGAAAGTATGCAAATGTTTAAGAATAACGAACATCTGTCAGATCTAGGTAAAGACATAGTGTTAAACATCCTGCAAAGTGGACTGTACAAATGTGTGCAGTCAAATGCATCCTTTTCCCAAGACAGAGCAAAAGTTGGTCCATGGCTGGCTCCTCATTTTTTCGACACGTGCTAGTCCACCTAAAGCGTGTATTTTTTGGCGGGAAACGCGCACATGTGCTACCTCGTATTTGCGTGTCTTGGCATTACCAGCACGTATCGGCTAAGTGTCCGAGTGTCTGGAATGATTTGTCCGGAATATGGAACTATATTTCCGGGAATGTTTTCAACTGTCAAAATTTCCGATTGTCCGGAATATAATGAATATATGTTGATCTGAAAATTAATATTTCCGACTGTCCGGAATATAATAAATATATGTTGATCTGAAAATTCAACTAATTCTAATAAATTATAATGCTATATTAAATACATAAAGTCAGCCATGGCCAATTCTGCCAAAAAATAAAAGCATACTAAAAGATAATTCTAATTTTGTTTCAATAAATCCCATTTTTTATGGTAAATAACAGAAGAATGTGTCTCTATGTAGAGATAATCCTACATTGAACAGAGCGTGTGTGTGTGTGTGTGTGTTAATTGTGCCTCCAGGCAGATGTGTTACGATTTTGGATAAACATATCAGCGTGTGTCGAAACCTTCTGTCTGTAGGCACAATTAGCGTGAAACCAGAAGTGTTAGAAGTCACGAGAAGCTTCTTTTGTAAGAGAGATATGGTCAATTCCACTAAACATCTTCTAGTTTACTAAAGCACGTAAGGTTTTCAGGAAATGTTTTGTAACTAGCACTAGCAGCAGTCCTTGTAGCTTCTCCATTGTATTCATTGGCCTAAAGGTTTGCTTCCTGTCAATTTACGCACATTTTCCAATTAGCGTTAACTTTGTATCTATAGTTAGCAGAAGTAACAAGGCGATTTGATGATGTTTAATACCATGAAACAGCTATAGTAGGTTTAAGTCATATCTATTAGTTCAAATTCTACACGTTTTCTTTGTTTCATTCACGGGAATTTTTGTTTTGTATTTCTCTGTTTATTTCATATTTGGATACATCCCCGTCGTGCTCTCTACAGGAAAAAGCCCTCAATTCCCCTAATTAGTTTTTCCCCTAATTAGCTATTTTAAGCACAAATGAAAGACTCTACAGGTGCGTGTTATTATTATTCCATAACAATAAGACATTTTCTATAAAATGTTTTTCATACAAGAGATTTCTTACTGTTTTCTACTTCCTGTTCAAGTCACTGACCTTTTTTCCTTTTAATCACCCCATAGTCATATTTTTGTTCATTGTAATATCTTCTTTGTGAGAATTCGATAAACCATACCCGTTGTCAATTCTTTGTATTTCTTTATATTTAAATTAAATAAATAGCCATATGTGTTTGTTAATTAGTCTTTATTTAATAGGTTTAGCAAACTATTTACGTTTCCCGTGTCTTGGTACAAAAACCCCATTGCATTGATTGGTCTCTACTAGGATTATTAACCAATATTTTGTACTTTTAATATCTGAACATTTATTTACCGACATTGAAGATAGTACCATTTTACCTGGGTATCGAACCGACCATTCAATAATAACTATATGATTTGTATTTGGAAAGTTTATAAAGGGGAGATCTTACTGGAAATTTAACAACTCGCTGTTTAAAGAAACTACTTATGTAGATGAAATTAAAAAAGTGATCGAAAATACAAAAATCAATATGCATCACAGAATCAAAATACAAATTTACAAATTAAAGACATTCCTTGTCAAGATTTAATATTGGACATTGATGACCAACTCTTTCTTGAAACATTATTAATGGAGAATAGAGGAAAAACAATATCCTACTCGTCATTTCTTAAAAAAACAAGAAGATAAAACTGAAGCAAAACTATTACGAGAAATAGAGATATTAGATAAACAATTAGATATTGATTTAATAAGCTTAGAAAGTAAAAGGAAACGTTTGTTTGAATTGAGACAAAAAAAGTTGTATGGACTTAAGATAAGGTCAAAAGCCAAATGGTTAGATGAAGGGGAGAAAGTAACTAAATATTTTTGTAATTTAGAAAACAGGAATTTTGTAAGTAAATGTATACCTTCCCATATTTCAAATGACGGAAATATTTAAAAAATTCTATTTTAAAAGAAACTAAACACTTTTATCACTCCTTGTATTCACACAAACCAGTAAAAAATATAAGTTTAAATGAATTGTTTAGAGATTTTCCTACACCCAAGCTAACAAGAGAGCAAGAACAAAATTTAGAAGGCCAAATAGAATTACATGAACTATTATTTTGTTTAAAAAAGGCAAAAAATCGTAAGAGCCCCGGCTCGAGTGGTAATACCATGGAATTTTATAAGTTTTCTGGATAGATATAGGAATTTTCCTCTTGAGATCTATTAACCATAGTTTATTGAAAGGTGAATTATCAGTCACTCAAAAGGAGGGCATTATAACATGTATATCAAAGACAAATAAAGATAGACATTATTTAAAAAACTGGAGACCAATATCTTATTAAATTGTTCTTATAAATTATCATCAGCATGCATTGCACAGCGTTTAAAACAAGTATTACCTTTGCTTATAATGATGATCGGACTGGCTTTTTGGCGGGGAGATATATAGGTGAAAATACACGTTCCATTTATGATTTGTTCTATTACACTGAGAAAAATGATATACCAGGAATATTACTTATTGCAGACTTTGAAAAGGCTTTTGATACCCTCTCCTGGTCTTTTATTGATGAGGTTTTAACATTTGTTTTCAGTTTGGACAGGATATTAAAAAATGGATAAATATCTTGTATTTTAGTTAATGGCCATCTATCGGAGTTGTTTTTTATTCACCGATGCTGCCGACAGGGAGATCCGCTCTCCACATACATTTTTTATTCTGTGTGTCGAAATATTGGCTGTACTGGTGAGGACAAATAAAGATATTAAAGGAGTTACTGAATATGTAATTTCTCAATATGCCGACGATACCTCCCTTATATTAGACGGCACCGAAAAATCCCTTAAGCATGCTCTAATGGTTTTAAAATTCTATGGAGATATTTCAGAACTTAATGTTAATGTTGATAAAACCAGAGTTATATGGTTTGGGAAAAATAAAGGTTCTAATTTAAAATTATGCAGAGACACGGACCTTAATTGGGATCAGGGGGAGTTTGGGATCCTAGGAATTATTATGTCAACAAATTTGAGGAGTGTGGTTGCATTAAATTATGACAGAAAAATAAACGAAATTAAATCATTATTACTGTCCTGGTCAAAAAGAATACTCACAACCTTTGGAAAAATCACTGTTATAAAAAGCTTAGCTTTACCAAAGTTAAATCATTTAATTTCATCATTACCTAATCCACCTGAAGACCAGGTCACACTGTTGCAAAATATGTGTTTTAATTTCATCTGGAATAATCACCCAGGCACAATAAAAAGATCTGTTGTAACTCAGGATTATGATTGTGGTGGACTTAGAATGATCAATATTAAACAGTTCATATATTCTCTGAAATTAACGTGGATAAGAAGACTTTCGATTGGGAATAAAAAATGTATGGAAATCCATAAACATATGTACCCATTCACCATGAATATACTATTTTTCGGTAACGACTATGTAAAACATAACTTGCAAAAAATGTGCAATCCCTTCTGGAAGGATGTTTACACAAGTCTTAACATCCTAACATCCTATTGGATGTTAAAAACCTATTGTCATGGAAAGAGTTCTTAACACAACCATTATGGTACAATATTAACATCAAGATTGGAAGATCAAGTGTTTTTTTTATAAAAGATGTTATGATAAAGGTATTTTATTTATTAATGATATAATGGATAACAATGGTAATCTTCCCTCTTTTACCCTATTTATCGAGAAGTTTGCTGTACATTCACATTTTTTAGAATATGAAGGAATGACTGCAGCAATAAGGGGCTACCTTCAGAAACAAAATTTTGCTCATCTTGCTATCAAGTTAGAAAATCCAATTTGCTCATCAATAGTGTCCCTAATAACAAGCGCACCGAAAGGCTGTCGTCCCATTTATGATATACTTATTAAATCAAATGTAAATCCAACATCTATAACCAAATGGAGACAATATGGTATAAATATAGACAGAGATTGGAATGACTTATTCAAAATACCTTTTAAATGTACAAAAGATACTCGATTACAATGGTTTCAAGAAAAAATAAACCACAGAATTACTGCTACAAACATCCTTTTGACAAAAATGAAGATAAAAAACGACAACTCCTGTAGCTTTTGCACAGAGTCTCCAGAAACCATTACACATTTATTTTGGGAATGTAAATATACCGAAACTTTCTGGAATATTTTTAAGATTACTTGCAATGATAATAATATAATAATCCAAACGGAATGGACTACAAAGGATATAATTTTTGGGTCTAGTGAATATGACAATGTTCTAAATAAACTAATTTTACATGCAAAATAGTTCATATATAAATGTAAGTTAGACGGAAAATTACCATTGTTCGGAAATTTCAAAACACAAATTAGATACATATATCAAACTGAAAAAATAAACGTAATTAAAAGTTTTACATTTGATAAATTCGAAAAACCTTGGTTGACTTATAAATCCCTACTTAATAATTAGTTTTGTTTTAAATTTTAAGAGTTACACTGTGCAACACATCTATCTTGTTTCATCTATCTTGTTCCTTTTTTGACAAAAGGAAAATCCCAAGAAATGTGTAATAACTGTTAAATTATGTTCCCCGCTGTTCCCACTGAATATGGAAGAGTCACACCTCCATAGAAATATCTTGTCTTTTCTTTATATATTTAGTGGATAACACCATTTTTGTTTCACAGTCAACTGTTGAAAAACTCAGCAGAGATGGTATATCTCTATGTGGATCTTGTATAAAAACTGAAACACTCATAGTTGATTATGTTAGCATTGTATCTATCTACGTTAAACAATTCTTTATACAAATATATCACAGACCTATTACGGGGTGAATAAATGGATTACCATTAATTTGGTGATCGAAATTAAAAACAAAATATTTTGTACTCCATATAGCTAAATGAGCTTGCCTCCGGAAGACAGTTTATGGAATATAGATATAAAAACCGAACAGGAAAATCAGCATTCAAGCACGACAGTCAACCACAAACATACACAGAAACAAAGATCAAATTTAAAGATGCATAAAAGGCCAAATCAGACTTGAATGTTGTTTAACGGCTCATCAACACAGCATAGGTTATTTAGAGCCGCCCCAGAGAGAGGGGAAGGATACATAGGAATCCGGGAACCTGCCCTACTCTTATTATCGAATAGATTCCTATGGTTCTTTAACATGCTCGGAGGATAGACCGATACACGGGACCGCCCGGTTTACGTCCCCATCCGACGGACGGGTCTAAGGGAAAGTGTCTTGCCCAAGAACACACCGACGGGACTCAGTGGCACCACGAAGGATTGAACGCGGGGCCTCCGGTTACAAATCCGCCGCGCTACCGACTGCGCCACGCAAGCCAAATAAGACATCACAAACACAAAAGGTTTAGCATTAGGGCTACCGCCTTGGAACAGTCAGTGGAAAAAAAGGCCACTGGGGGTTTAAATCAGGTTCTAGGCTGCATCAAACCTCACACTTATCCTACCGTCAACCCAATATATCGGGACAGTGTAAATAAAGACATCTCCGCCATGAACTATTCTCTAACCAATAAGGCAGCATTAATAGGCAATATAAGTAAAACACAAAGATGCTCGTGTATATATAAATACAAAAAACAATAGTCTAGAAAGCCACAAAGAAGGTACTCAATGACTTGGTAGGAGCCAGAGCAACAAGAGAATAAACCATTGAGGGCACGACAAGACAAGACTGCAGACAAACATCAAACGTCACCGTCCATTTGGGCTTTAGGTAGACGTCATCATAGGGTTCACAGCCTGTCCGGTCACCGTACAATCAATGAGGAAAGCATAGTGGCGAACTGGAAATGGGTCCACCACCAAGCGTGCAGTGCGTTGCAAAATGATAAGGTCATAACCTCTTTTGATGAACCTTTTAACAAGTTTAACGAAGATAGTATGAAAGTGATCATGACCAAGGATCTTACGAAATTTGTACATCACGTCACCATAGAAGTCAGGTTGCGATAGTCCTTGTCGCAGAAGAGTTCTAAAAATTACTTTTTTATTTGAAAAGAAGATCAGGATTACGACAATACAATTTGGCAAAGGCTTTACGAAGTTTACGGTAACGGTAACCCTGATGGAGTAGCTTATTAGTTAAAAAATATTACGATTATTATACTATTGTTATAAGTCCTCAACTCGAGTACAAGCTCTAGAAAAACGAATAAGTTGAGACATATAGACCCCATAAGAAGTTACTCGGGGAACATCCGCATCTAAATGGGGATAATTAACAAAATCAAAATTAAAATCATCTCTCTTGTCATATATATATATTTGGAAAAAATATCAGGTTTACGATAATACAATTTGGCAAAGGTTTTACGAAGTTTACGGTAACGGTAACCCTGATGGAGTAGCTTATTAGTTAAAAAAGATTACGAATATTATATTATTGTTATAAGTCCGCAACTCGAGTACAAGCTCTAGAAAAACGAATAAGTTGAGACATATAGACTCCATAAGAAGTTGCTCGGGGAACATCCGCATCTAAATGGGGATAATTAACAATATCAAAATTAAAATCATCTTTCTTGCCATATATTATGCTAATTATTTCACCATTTTCAATGGAAATATGTAAATCAAGAAAAGAAGCGTTAGTATCAGTAATATTAACTTTGTTAGGTTGAAGTTCTTTAGGGTATATATTATTAACCATAGTAGAATAGAAAAGGTTGTCAATGTTCAATATGTCATCCAGATACCGAGAGGTGTCATTAAAGGCCTCAATAACATCATCCTGCGTATCTGGTGAAAGACTCAACATGAAATCTCTTTCATAGCAATATAAAAACCACTCTGCGACAAGTGGTGCACAGTTCGTACCAATAGGGATACCAACAATTTGTCTATAAACGGTCGTTCCATACTTGACGAAAATATTATCTAAAAGAAGATGAGTGCTTCACAAACTTCTTGGCAAGTCCACATAGTGTAATTGTCTAAACTGTCGTTAGTAAAAAACGCTTTAATATTAATACAGGCCAAAAATGTAGTATTTTCCCTAGCGAATGTTTTTTGAATAAGAGCAATAAGCTTGTCTTTGATAAGGTGATGTGGTTATGTCGTATATAGTGTAGAGAAGTCGAAAGTGCTAATAGATGAAAAGAAATATAAAAAGATCGGACAGGGAAAGTAGCATTCAAGGAGGACAGTAAACAACTTGACGTTTATTGCAAATTCTATCAAGAACGTCTCCTGAATTTTTTATAGACCAAAACAAATTAATTACAGAATTTTAATAAGTTTTATAACAGTATTTTTTAACGTGATCTTTAACGGCAGTAAGACAAGAAGGTATAAGTTTGGAGATGTTTGTGGTGGTGCAGGCACTAGAATCCGAAATAAAGCGGGCCTTATACGGATTGTTATGTAATTTAGGATTCCAGTATATAGTTGGCAGTTTGTTCTGCTTTTCGTCTACCCCAGCCTTGAAAGTAGTGCACCGAGTGATATGTGTGGACACAACATCATCCTCAGTAGAATGAACTGGAGTATACGAATTAGTGCTACCGAGTTCCAGAGATAAAACATTGACGTAATGTAGCCGTCAAACAATAATTACACTATTAGCTGCTTTATCAGCAGGAACTAAAACAAATTTATTATGAAATTCCCAATTTTAAATTACGAAAGGAAAACCTAGATTTCGAAGGAAGTAAAGAGGGGTTAGCATTATACAAGTTAATACGTGTATCTATAATTTTAAAAATTGACTTTTTCCAAGGAGAAAGGCAGTTGGAAGCTTCTGAAATTGTATTGTGAAACAGAAGAGGTATATATCTGTTTTAACACACACACGACACCTGACCGACGTGTTTATACCAAAAGGTACATTGTTTCCCCAAATGATAATTCTCACAAATTAAACAGTTTCGTAACGTACGTAATGTCAAAATAAGCGTAACTTTACAGGTTTATAGCAATTGTTGATAAACACTATGCGATTGTAATACACAAAATAAAGCCTGGTCAACACAAGATTACCACTTTTAACGGTCAGTGGGCTATATGGTATATATCTCAAGCTCATTGAATGATATCGGTCAAGTAAATAATGATAAGGTTAGTTTTTTCTAGAAAGAAGGATGGAGGGACGAAAAGAGAAGGAAGAAAGAAGGATGGGGGGGGGGGGGGGAGAGAAGGAAGAACGAAGGATGGGGGACGAGAAGGAAGAAAGAATGATGAAGGGTCGAGAAGAGAAGGAAGAAAGAAAGAAGGATGGAGGGACGAGAATGAAGAAAGAAGGATAGGGGGACGAGAAGGAAGAAAGAAGGATGGGGGACGAGAAGGAAGGATGGGGATTTTGTATGATCTCTTACTTTCGTTTACAAAGAACCTATGGTGAAACACTACCATTGATGTTCTCATTGGTTTATTGAATAGCACTAAAAAGAGTATGATAATGGACCTTTTGAAACGGTCGAGCACGACACATACGAAATATTGCAGTCTCGGTTTGATTGAGACTGTTCATGAGCGGTAGTGAAATATGCTAGCTACCACTCACGCTCTCTAGCCCCGGGTTAAACATAACTCAATATTAATAAAATCAATTGTACACAATTTTAACCATACCGAAGATGGCATGCATACGGCGGTGGACATGGAGTTCTTTGCTTCCCCATGTCGGTCGGCGTATGGTCCCAGTATATAATAAAATTAAATGCCCGGAAGAGCGAAATAAACATAATTGAATTTAGTTGGGAGCAGCGGTTATGAAGCTTACGTATCACAAGTAACAGTCAAAAGACTAAATTGTGCTTACCGGCACATTTCAAACTATCCTAATAAATACTGGGAGATCCTTTGGAAGCAACACGCAGAACCAAGAGAATAAAGTAGCAGACTCGGTTTTATTGAGTCTGTTCATGAGAGGTAATGTAAGAAGAAATACCTCTCACGCCCCCGGCCCCTCCTACCGGCTTAATCGGTATTCCACGTCAAAGCTGCCTATTTTGGACTCGTTGATCCCAAAGGACCAGTAGAAGTGACACTACTGATTCGTAGCACGGGGAGACCTTTACAGCCGCTACACTGCACTAACCGAGCGCTAGTGTGAATGTTAATAAACACTGATAAGGGAGATCCTTTGGAAGCAACAGACACAATCAAGAGAAAAAAGTAGCCGGCTCGGTTTTATTGTGTCTGTTCATGAGAGGTAATGTTCAAAGCAACACCTCTTACGTTAGCTTTAAACAGCCTACATTTCAAGAGCATATTGATCTAAATACGGGAGGAAATACAAGCATAACAAATACAGTGCTGTTATGTAACAGACCCCGTTTTGTTCCCTAAACACATGAACCCCGCATTCGGGGTGACTAAATGTGAATTCGTTAAAAGAACCTTTATCACAATTTGCAAAACAAAAGCTAATATTTCGCCATAACCGAGACCAATATAAGAGGGTTTTACTGTATCTGGAACAACATTTTATTGATAATATTGCGCTATCTTGATGAATCCTATATTTACTGATATTGTTCTGAATAATATTTAACCGACATATGTTTATTTTTGCTTACATCATCCTGATTAATATTATCATGATCAATATACTTCTGACGAGTAGTATACGGACTATTAATATACTGGCTTTTATAATCATGACTCTTATTTCCTGTCTGCTTTGACTTTCATATCAGTGTCTATTGTTATATCAACACGCTAACCGTATATACTGGAAAAAATAAGTTTAGCAAGTCCTTATGTACATTTAGCTTAAAGAAATTAAATGCTATTTTATAATGTATTATAAAACATTTGCATGGCATAGTGAGATCTTCTCTTTCACTAATTAGTTGTGATCCAATGTAGTATCAGAGTTATCCCCCATTTAGTTAAAACATCGTTTTTCATATTTAAAAATATCAATATGATAAAGAACATGGTTAAACGTCACTAAATAACAGTTCTGGTTTTCAAGTTATAAAAACCGCAAAATCAATGGATACCTTGTCATTATAATGCAGTAACGAATCAAATATATATTATTTTAAATAACCTCCCTTTACATTGAAATAAGAACGACATTATAATAACTGTAAAGCATTTTAACAGATTAACAGATATCGTATCAAACACAATGCCCTGCATATATTTGCTAACTAATGTTAATTATATTGTTAATGACCTCTGCCACGTATAGCCTAGACTATGCGCAAATGAATTTGCCATGTAAACTTATTTCTATCAGTATATTATTCTGAACAATTATTTTCTGACTAATTTTATCCCAAATAAATGTTATGATGAAAAATATTTGACAGCACAATTTCATCATGACTAATGCTATTTGTCTATAATGGTCTTCTGCAGACTCTTAGCATATATATATATAGGGAGAAAAATTTGTGAACTACCAAGGACAGACAACCTTCGGACGAACTACGGCATTGCGCCAAGCTATGACGAGATACACAGAAATCAAGCGTATGAATTCACTCCTTAAAAAAGATAGCTGCAACACACATTGATGAACTGTATCTGTACATCATAACACACTCGTCTGGAGGCACAATTGACATATAGACGCATACATACATACACTTATAGCTCATATGAGTGGGCCACATTTAGGCTTCAACCACACACAGCTATATTGAGACAGTGACAATGAAAGGTGCCGGATCTTGGGGACACTACGGCAACTTTCGAAATTGGGATCTCGTAAGAGATTCACGTTCACAAGGCAGAATATTTGTGAACTACCAAATATTTGTCAACTACTATATATATATGTCAAACGTATATATATATGTAGTCCAGTTATGTGTATATACTGAGCAAAGTTTAAATGGATAATAAATAGAGCACCACTAATAGACCAAATAAAGAATTAGCTGAAAAATAAGTTATCCCCTTGTTTCTTAAAAACTGCAATCTTTGGCCTTACAGCCATCAACTCTATGAACATACATATGCCCAGACAATTATTTTCTGTAGGTTCCTTAGCCTACAAATCACAAATCACAGTTTGTTTTGTAGATATCAACTCTATAGAGATGTGATTTACAAACTTCAAAAGATCCGTGGTCATAATCTCATTCATACAATCTTTATTAAGCTTGTTAAAAGGTTTATATCAGTTTGCAACGCACTACATGTTAAGTGGTTGACCCATTTACAGTTCGCCCCGATGTTTTCGTTTTTTATTGTGCGATGACCCGACAGATTGTGGACCCTATGATATGCCGTCTACAAAATCTTCGAAGGACGGTAGCGTTTGATGCTTACCTTAAATCTTGTCTTGTCTACCCTTACTGGTTTATTCTTTTGTTGCTCTGGCTTCTGCCAAGTCATTGAGTACTGCTTTGTAGCTTTCTAGGATGTTGTTAGATAATATAGCCTGGCGTGATATCTTTATTTACACTGTCTCGTTTAATTGGGATGAAATAGGGTAACGGTGAGGTTTGGTGCACCTTAGAACCTGGTTTAACACACCTCCCTCAGAGGACGTTTTTGATACTGACCGTTGGTAGCCCTGTTGTCAACCCTTTTATATCTGTAATGTCATATCTTGCCTTTTGTTCATCTTTGTAATTTTTGTTTGTTTCTATGACGTGTTTCAAATTACTATTGTTTTTAATATAAAAGGTGACAACACATGTTATTTCAGATTGAGACAATACCCGTTTGCATTCTTGGTATCCGAACACTGAAGGTTCTAATCAGCTAGGAAAATGGTCACTTCATAATGTTCTCCATAAATATATAAAAAATACACGTAGCATAAAATAACGTTTATAAGTCAACTCTACAAACATATGATTTTACTGAAATTCTGTCCAAGAATGAGTTTAAATACATACTTACCTACTGTTTGCAACTGTATCAATATGAGAAATGTCAATAGAATGGCAAAATCTGAAGAAAAAACAAATAAAGGTCATAAACTGCACATATGATACATATTTGAAATACAGTTTGTTGCTTCAGATAATATATGAATTCAAGTTTGTCAGTAATACATGTAATACAAAAAGCACACATATATTACTACCAGAAATATGGATATAAAAATAGAACAGGAAAAGTAGCATTAAAGGACAACAGTCAACCAGAAATAAACACAGAAACAAAGAACAACTTTAAACATGAACAAAATGTCAAATTAGACATCAAAAACACAAAAGGGTTGACAATAGGGCTACCGCCTTGGAACGGTCAGTGGAAAAAAATGCCGCTGGGGTTAAAACCAGGTTCTACGGTGGGTGCACCAAACCTCACACTTACTCTACTGTCATCCCAATAAAACGGGACAGTGTAAATAAAGAAATCCCCGCCATGAACTATTCTCTAACCAACAAGTCAACATTAATAGGCAATATAAGTAAAACACAAAGATGCTCGTGTATACATAAATACAAAAAAAAATAGCATAGAAAGCCACAAAGAAGGTACTAAATGACTTGGCAGAAGCCAGAGCAACAAGAGAACAGACTACTGATGGCACGACAAGACAAGATTGTAGACAAAAATCAAACGTCACCGTCCTTTTGGGCTTTATATAGACATCATCATAGGGTCCACAGCCTATCCGTTCATCGCACACTTAAAGAGGAAAGCATAGTAGCGAACTGTAAATGGGTCCACCACCAAGCATGCAGTGCGTTGCAAAATGATAGGACCATAAACTTTTTTGGTAAACCGTTTAACAAGTTTAACAAAGATAGTATGAAAATGATCATGACCAAGGATCTTACAAAGTTTGTAAATCACATCACCATAGACATCAGGTTGTGATAGTCCTTGTAGCAGAAGAGTTAAATTACTTTTATATTTGGAAAGAATATCAGGGTACCGATAATAACATTTTGCAAAGGTTTTACGCAGTTTATGATAACGGTAACCCTGATGGAGTAGCTTTTTAGAAATGCAAAGATTACGAATACTAAAGTCCTCAACTCGAGTACAAGCTCAAGAAAAATGAGTAAGTTGAGACACATAGACCCCATTAGAAGAAGGATAACAATATCGGACAGGGAAAGCAGTATTCAAGGACGACAGTCAACCACAAAACACAAAAACAAACACGCAAACAGACAAACGAAAAGGCAAAAGTAATAAAAATGCAAATGAAATCACAAACACAAAAGGGTTGACAATAGCGCTACCGCCTTGGAACGGTCAGTGGCAAAGTAGGCCACTGCGGGTTTAAACCGGTTCTAGGGTGCACCAAACCTCACACTTACCCTACTGTCAACCCATTAAAACAGGACAGTGTAAATAAAGAAATCCCCGCCATGATTTAATCTCTAACCAACAAGGCAGCATTAATAGGCAATATAAGTAAAACACAAATATGCTCGTGTAAATATTATACAAAAAAAACAATAGCCTAGAAAGCCACAATGAAGCAACTCAATGACTTAGCAGAAGCCGGAGCAACAAGAGAATAAACCATTAAGGGCACGACAGGAAAGATTATAGACAAACATCAAACACCACCGTCCCAATGGGCTTTAGGTAGGCGTCATCATAGGTTCCACAGCCTGTCCGGTCATCGTACAATTAAAAAGGAAAGCATAGTGGCGAACTGTAAAAGGGTCCAAGTTGCTCGGGAAACATCCCCATCTAAATGGGGATAATTAACAATATCAAAATAAAAATCATCTCTCTTTTTATAAATTTTGCTAATTATTTCACCATTTTCAATGGAGAGATATAAATCGAGGAAAGAAGCATTAGTATCAGAAATATTAGCTTTGTTAAGTTGAAGTTCTTTGGATATATATTACTAACCATAGTAGAAAAGAAAGGGTTGTCATTATATCATCCAGATACCGAGAGGTGTTATTAAAGGCTTCAATTACATCTATCTGGGTATCGGGTGAAAGACTCAACATGAAATCTCTTTTATAGCAATATAAAACCAAATCTGCGACAATTGGTGCACAGTTCGTACCCATAGGGATACCAACATTTTTATCTATAAACGGTCGTTCCATACCTGACAAAAATATTATCTAATAGGAAGATTAGTGCTTTACAAACTTCTTCACAAGTCCACATAGTGTAAATGTCTAAACTGCTGTTAGTAAAAAACGCTTTAATATTAGTACAGGCCAAAAATGTAGTATTTTCCCTAACGAATGTTTTTTGAATAAGAGCAATAACCTTATCTTTGATAAGGTGATGTGGTAAGGTTGTATATAGTGTAGAGAAGTCATAAGTGTGTATAGATGAAACTTGACGTTTATTGTATATTTTATCAAGAACGTCTCCTGAATTTTTAATAGACCAAAACAAATTAATCCCTGAGTCTTCCTAAGTTGTAGCATAAAATAGTTTAACGTGATCTTTAACGGCAGTAAGACAAGAAGTTTGGAGATGTAGACATATTACATTTTACTTGATATGAATAATATTAATTTTATTTAAAATTAATTAATGACAAAATGTTAGAAATCAATACTATCATCTAGTCGTGTAATTATAGGTTTTAAGATTAAATAAATTCCAACAGAAAGTTGCGTTTTTAAGAGAAAATCTCCGGAAACTGGATAATTTTATAAAAAATCATTTGAGCAAATTAGAATGTTCTAACAGTGCGGAAATGCTCTTCCAAATACATCTCCATGTAAATCACGCTTTTATAGATCGATATTGGGTTAATAATATGAGATTTTGTGGCAAAACTTGGAAAAAATGAATAAAATCGTTGATTTCTGTAATACATTTGGTGTTACTAGGCTATAAATTAAAAAACACTAAATGAGTTGTAAAAACTTAGTGTCTTACTGTTTTGCACAGATAAAGTTACAGAGATGTGCCAGAAAAAAGTACTGTAGC
The DNA here is from genome assembly GCA_037043455.1 of Cyrtodaria siliqua. NCBI lineage: Eukaryota > Metazoa > Mollusca > Bivalvia > Adapedonta > Hiatellidae > Cyrtodaria > Cyrtodaria siliqua. Next base: position 45,931 of record JAWPHD010005622.1, on the reverse strand, counting down.
ATACAACGATATAAATTACTTTATTTTTGGGTCTAAAAATGAGTTTTTCATTAAAAATCGTTGAAAACAGGAATCATGTTGTAATAAGATGTTTGAACATAAACTTATCTAATGGAAGTGATAAAATGGTGCACAATTATATATATATAAATGTTTCATTGTATCGTAAAAAGAAACATAAAAAGATCGGACAGAGAAAGTAGCATTGAAGGAGGACAGTCAACCACAAAACACAGAAACAAACACGCAAACCGATAAACATTGTGAGATTTTGGGGCAAAATGTTGAAAACATTAATAAAATCGTTGATTTCTGTAATACAGTCGTAGTACAGGCCTTTAAGCTAAAGAAGTAGGGAAATGAATTATAAAAAAATAATGTATAATGGTTTTCCATAGAGCAAGATGCACGGATGTGCCCCAAAAAGGTCATCAGGCGTATACTGTTGAAAAATGCACTATGTTCGGGTGGCAAAATGTTTTTTCATAAAAAAATGTTGTAAACACGAATCATTGTTAAGATGTATTTTGAATATACATAATAAACTTGAAGTGATATATACATAATACACTTGAAGTGATATTATCCTATAAATGCATATATCCAAATGTTTTATAGTATCAGAAATTTAGTTAGATGCTCAATTTTAAGGTTAGTAGCAAACAAAAGGTCCGTTGAATAAATGTCTAGTTACAATGGTTACGACCATGGATCATGTTTACATCAGTTGGATTTTTTTTTATATAAAATAATGAAGGAAAAACATGATGTAATTACTTACATATGTATTTATAACCTTTTGATACACATATTGTATACACTTCATTGAATATGTGGTGGAAATATTGTTCAAGCAATCATTACAACAGGGTTTATAATCATTTAAATAGCATATATGGTAACTTATATTAAAATGGTGCACTATGGTTTATCTTTAGGTGTGATAATTGTATTTTTATGAAAAAGATCACCGGAAACTGTATGATAAGTTTTAAAAACACGTTCGCAGTAACTGTATGAAATTCAATTTTGAAATTTTGCGCAATACTCATATCGAATTTGTAGGAGCTTTTGTTCACATCACCTAATATTATTGCTTGTTTATGTAAGAAAAGAGTGATCAAATAACTAAAAAAATAATTTAAATGAATCTCAATTTCTATAGAATTCATAGAGCTTACATTTTGGCACTGCATACTTGAGATTCCATGCTTTCTACAAAAACCTGTTACACATTCAATGCTATAAATGTACACTCTGATTACATTGTTTTGATTGTTCATAATGTATATAACCTTTCATTAACATGCAATGCCCACATTTCCAAGAAGCAATTGTGTGTGTGTGTGTGTAATTCTAAGGTTTATAGTCCCTCCGCCAACGAACACGTCAAGGTATACCTGACGCGATGGGCACAATAGAGTCTGGACTTTTTAAAGGCGTAATTTTGAATTTTGAAGCTGATATAGACCTTGCCAACAGGTCTGTTTAATGCCTAAATATGTGCTAAAAGCGGTGTCAACAACAGCGGTTAATTCAACCTAATTTCGTGTATTGACACCTTCCGGTCCTAGCTTTGTTTGGCGTTGTGTTGTATGTGGTGCGTGCTTGTTTTGTAGTGTTATGATTATGTTTTTAACATATCATATTTGCTGGGGTTTGATGAGGGGTATGCCTGTACTACGCCATCTTGGGGATGATTAGCGTGTCCATTTGCAGCATACTAATACTTATGGTCATCGAACTGGGGCCTGTTCGGTTATTTCTGTGATGTATGTTTGTACTTGTTGGGGCATTTGTTGGTGTTAAGTTTGTTGGTTGCTGTGCCTGGGGCATAGCGTGTGTGTCTGGTCCGAGGTACTGTGGCAGCAATTCCACATCTTGTTCGCGCAAGGGGTTTGCTACCACTGGGGAGGAAAGGCCAATTATGGTCGATAACGGTTTCCAGTCAAGATTGCCCCTGTGTAAGTGTCCCACAGGTTGGTGATGAAAGGGACCGTAAGGAGGCGCGCCTTAGTCCTAAATGGGTATGTGCCGTGTTTACTGGGTTTAGAGTTAACATTACTATTGTACTTAGTTAAGAACTATTACACTATTATTACTGTAGTTGTTGGTTTTTAAGACGGTCACATCCCTTATGGTATAAAGCACAATAAAATTTAATGTTTTTGTATGGCTTCTAATGGTATACTTATTTGCTTATTTTTTTTTTTTTTTTTTTTTTTTACTTATAATTGTTATAATATCAAAAATTGAATGCCTAAAAAGTGGCCTAATATGTGCTATTCCCACTATAACACCGCTCGATATTTCCGTGGGACGCGTTTTATTGTATTTACTTATTCGTCCGGTGCGAATGTCAATGGTATTTACTTATATAGACAAATTTAATATCTTGTCCATACACGTAAGCGTACGTTAATACTCGGGGTATATATATATATATATATATACGAATATTGGGTGATACCACATAGTAGGTAATTATATAAAAGGATAATATAATATTTCATACATACACATAGATATACATACATCCATTCACATAGTAGATATATACAGAATACTTATCAATACAGGTGGTTATTATAATTCATGCACACTCATACATATAAACATTCCACTTATTTCCTCGATGTTTCATTTTAATTGCGTCGACCTTAACCTGTCGTGTTCTACTGCCCTGACCTGACCTACTTGGGTGTCCTACTTAAAAATATGTATTTAATGCCGAGTTTCTTAACTATGTTATTCAGGGTCAAGGTCGATATAAGTGTCAAGGTCGGATTTGTCAATTTGGACACGGCGCGGACCGGATGGAAATCACTTGGGTTTTAAGCGATATTAGGGTGTAAGGGTGACTTTACCTTATAATATTGGTTTCTTAGTTAAGCGGATACCATTATGTGATAAGTTCTTTATGATATCTAGACATTTATTGGTTCGCATACTTATTCTCAATTATTTTAGAGTATTGGGCCCCATCCTATACTATGCTGTAATGTCGCTACTGGCTAGTATTTGTTTGCTGTTTTTGAAATCACTTGGTTTTAAAGCGATATTATTACTGTTTTTAATGTTTGCTGACGGTCACTTAGTACACTTATTGAGGTGAAATTTACAGAACAATTATATGGAGAATTGCATGTTAATTATACATGCACCTATACATACATACATGCACACCAGATTTTCTCTCTCTCTCCCGTTCCGGCTCACAAATACTCTCATATACACGGCCAATAAGTCGTCCTCGCTAATCCATTGTTTATTACATACTGCTGTAAGTTATTATTGTTCTACTGCTTCACGGGTTGCTGTAACTTGCCTATGCTTATACCTAATTATTTGTCTAAATGATAACTATGGCCGGACCTGCTATGTACGTATGTTCATATACCCTTTTTCAAGACACCCCGCAGTGATGTCGCGCCACCCAATCGTTTAAGTCTTCTTCGGGCCTAGACCTAAATACGTTTGCACGCCCCAAAGACTACAGCGGGCATCCACCTGCTGTATTTGTGTCAGTGGAGAGACTCGCCCACTATGTAGGTGTAGTTCCTTCATAGTTTAGGCATTGATTTGGTAGCGCGGCTTCACCGTGTGATGTTGTCACCATTATTGATATGGGGTCCGGTGCCGCGTCTTCATCGTTAACCTTACTCAGTGCTCACAGAGCTGGTTCCAGGGTGAGTTACACCCCAGTCACTACCGAGTATCAGGAAGGATGGCGGATTTGGCCATGGGCCCATATTACAATGTCCGTGTGCACCATACTTATAGTTTACCTTGCCTATGATTATACCAAATTAATTGTCTAAATGCTAACTATGGCCGGGTCTGCTATGTACGTTTGTCCATATACCCTTTCTAGAGCACCCCACAGTGGTGTCGCGCTACCCCATCTGTTAAGTCTTCTTGAAGTCGAAGCTAGAATACGTTTGCACAAGAAGCAATTTGAAAACACCAAGGTATATATGTTATTTAAAAGATGATGATTATGATGGAAGACTAGTGTGTTACTAGTGGGATAATCCATAGATTTAGCTAACTATCAGACAACCCTTGTACGAAAATGTTTGGTACAAACTTTGCACAACTGGTGGTTTCTGCTGTAGCACTAATATTACTACACTTGTAAAACATGCATATCCATCACTATTATTATTTTTCCAAAAGAAATGTGTACGTTAATATACAATTTGTGTTTTGGAATAAACGCCTCACACTCTATAAATCGGTACGCGGATGCCAAAAAGTACTGGAATAAGTTAAAATAATTATCTGGCATTAAAACGTCAAAATCTGGTCTATCTGAGTTTGAAAATTATTTTAAAGCAATAAATGTATTAACAATCCAAACGATCCGTTCTTTAGCGCAGATGAAGATGTCATTTACTTTAATGAACGATATGTTAACAATGAATTCGGAATTATGTTTAGTGAACTCAATGTTGAGATAAGTCAAACTGAGTTATTAAATGCTATTTCTCAGATCAAAAATTGTCGTAGTAGCGGTCCTGATATGCTTATAAATGAATTTTATGTACATGGTAAATGTATATTAGTTTAAACATATTTTATTCATTGTATTTACAAGTTAAGCATATATACAATAACAACAAATAAAGGATTGGAACGGAAGCATAATGCTTATTAAGTTCCTTTCCTTGTACCTGTATTGCTTCCACTATTTAACAAAGTCTTTGAAAGTGGATTCTTTCCAGAGTCATGGTCCGATGATTACATAATACCATTACATAAAAAGGGTAGTCTAAATGATGTTTCTAATTTTAGAGGAATTTCTTTACTCAGTAAATTAGGTAAATTGTTTACACGTGACCTGAATAATAGATTAAATGATTGGGCAGAGCGTTATTATGTGTTTATTGAAGCCCAAGCAAGGTTTAGGAGAAAGATGTGCACAGTAGATAATATTTTCGTTTTGCAAGGTTTTATTAGTCATCTGATAAATACAGGCAAAAAACTATATTGTGCGTTTGTTGATTTTACAAAAGCCTTTGATTATGTTGTGAGGGATAATTTGTGGATGAAACTTATTAAACTTGGCATTAGAGGGAATATTTTAAACATTATTCAATCTATGTACAACTCTATAAAATCAAGGGTTAAATATTTAAACCAACTGAGCGATGAGTTTACGTGTTTACTGGGTGTGAGACAAGGAGAATGCTTATCTCCCTTTTAGTTTTCTATGTTTTTGAATGACATTGAAGATGAGTTTATACTAAACGGGTATGAAGGCATTGAGGTCGATATGATTAAATTTTTTATTCTGTTATATGCTGATGATATTGTAATATTTTCGGAAAGTGCCGAAGGTCTACAAAAAGGCTTTGATATTTTATCAAATTATTGTTCCAGATGGAAGTTGATCGTTAATACTGCCAAAACTAAAGTTATGGTTTTCAGAAAAGCAGGTTTATTGCCAAGAAATATGACATTTATTTATAATGATATGAATATAGATATAGTAAACGCTTTTACGTGTCTTGGCATTGTGTTCACTCAAGGTGGTTCGTTTAATGAAACACAGAACATGTTGGGTCAAGCGCGGAAAGCAGTGTTTATGTTAAACAGATACCTTTATAAATTTACTGACATATCAGTAAAACATAAATTAGATTTATTTGATAAACTTATAAAACCTATTTTGAATTACGGCGCGGAAGCGTGGGTTTTTTCTACAGGATTTTGTGTTGAAAGAGTACATACGCAATATTGCAAAAGCATTTTGCATGTAAAGCGATCTGCTCAAAATGATTTTATCTACGGGGAGTTAGAGAGAACAGCATTGATTACACATAGATATGTATTAATAATAAAATACTGGTTAAAAATCATTTACTCGAATGAAAATAAATTTATTAAATATGTATACAGCTTGCTTAGAACTGATGCCGAGGTAATGCCAAATAAAACGAATTGGGTTACATTGCTAAAGACATTATTGGGAAATGTTGGATTGTTTGATGCATGGCTATATCAGGGAGTTGGAAATAGCGATATATTTTTAAGCCTGGTAAAACAAAGATTAAATGACAATTTTGTACAGAATTGGCATTCACGTTTAGAACAGTCAACCAGAGCTAATTTTTACAGAAACGCATGTGATACTTTTAGTCTTAAGCATTATTTAACCTGTATAAATATACCAAAATTTAGACAAGCGTTTTCCAGATTGAGACTTTCCTCCCGTAATTTAGAAATTGAGGCAGGTAGATGGCATATACCATTAAGTATACCATTAGATGAAAGAAAATGTAGAGTTTGTAACAAGATAGAAAACGAGTATCATTTTATAATAGAGTGCACAAATTATAATGGTATTAGATTAAATTACATTGATAAATATTATTGGAAAAGGCCCAGCATGCTGAAATCTTTAGAGCTAATAAACTGCGAAAATAAAAACAAATTGAAAAAACTTAGTGTATTTGTATACAAAGCATTTGAAATCCGAAAGGATATTATTTTCCAATAACTAATCATTACAAAAGTTTAAAATTGTGTGTAAGTAAAGGGAAATATCATGTTGTAACGTTGTTTTATTTATTTATTTAATTTTTATTTTTTATTTTTAGACATGGAATATATGCAATTATTGTATATACACATCTGCATTATCTATGCATTGTCTTAAAGTTTGGTTTTGCTTTGTATTTCATAATAAACAATACGCAATATATACTCAGTTGCATTGTATATGCAAAAACTTTTGGTTATGATTGATTGTGCTATGATATATAGATTCATTTAAATTAATATCCTAGACGATATATTGTGAAACGCCACATGTATTTTGTTGTAATCGTCATGATGATTTATGTATTATTTGTTTGTTTAGTGCTTGAAATCTTTATCAGATGATATATATAAATATATATATATATATATATATATATAGATAAACTGAAAACGTGATAGTTACATATTGCATTTAAACACATGTCTTTATATGTTTATAATCATGTGTATGAAAAATATATAAAACAATATTCATAATACGTAAAATAGAAATGTAAAATAAAATAAAATACAAATATTTACAAGGATGCAATGTCCATGGAATGTGAATCTCACGTGGGCTTTCTCATATTTTGTATTACATAGTGAAAGACTGTGTGTATAAAATAGATGATTTAATGATATGAAAATATTTATATCATCTTCTCCATATGTACATTTGTTTATGTTGTTTCATTTCGTATTACCTGTCATTGTATTGTGTTAACTATTTGTATCCTCACAGGCCTTAAGGCCTATTGGAATTTTGAATAAAACATATACATATAAAAAGCTATATACATGTATTTACATATGTATACAAGCTTGGTTACAAACAAGAGGCCTCGCTAACCCAGTGGATATGGCCATGGCTTTGGAGCCACAGGCCTCTGCCCCTATTGGTTTACTCCCGAGGCATGCATGATGGGAAACTTCATCCTACATCTAAAATACTCTGCCCCGCATGGGTTCGCTCCTTTGCGGAGGCATGTCTGATGGGAACCTTCACCCTTCATGGCATCTCCATCTGAAATTGCATTCCCAATATAACCTTATATGAGTGTTAACCCCATTTCATTCAGGGTTACAAATACAAATAGATCTGTGACGTGCAAATTATTGATACAATCAATTACTGTTATACTCAGTTGAAAATGTTATATTTTACGCATAACAAAACAGTTCATAGTATCACAGGGGTAAGGACATTTAATTATTCCAACATGCATCCTTTTATCCATTACAAAAAAGTAAACATATATATTTACTCTAGACACATGAAAATCTTCTAGTCCACTATCCCTATCAATTACAAAAAGTATCAATGTTTGAGTATACTTGTTTTCAACATGTCCGCAATGTTAGTATCTAATTCAATCTGGAAATAATGAAACTGGGCGAGTACATATATAAGGCAAAATGCCATAACTTCCAAAATATTGTTTATACTTAATGATTTTTGAAAATCGGTTCATGTATATTTTGCATTTTTTTCACCCAAATTATAAAGCCTCGTATGTGTGTGGACTTATTTCTGACACAGTAGTGCACATGCGCAACACTTATATTGCGCCAAACTGAAACAAGAAAATGATCTTCCTATACTTTTTTAGTTTATAACCAAGTCATTTGTGTATGCAAATGGTGATTCTATGCAATTGTCAAAACAAATCACGTTTTGAGCATTCTTCCTAATTTCAAATACTATGAAAAACTTTGATATAATTATGTAAATTGAATAGAGAAACATTTTGTGACATCATTGTATTTTATGTTCAAGCTAAAACGATTTTAAAAACGATTCTGGTTTTCAGCGAATGTTGATGAAAATTGCATTGTTTCGCAAAACAAAAGCATTTCCATTCATCATACCCTTGGATACTGACACATCGTTGCTCATTGCTTTGTGGGAAACCGTTAGAAATGATCTCTTAGCATTCGCAACAACTTGATAAATTCCATACAATCATATTTCGAATTTATGTAGAAGGAATCCATACCGGCTATGTCATACTAATATAGCGGCGCCCTAGACCCCAGCAGATTCCCTCCAAAAGCCATTAAAAGTCAAACCCAAAATTATCATCAGTTTTACAATGTCATTTGGCCGATAGATCTATATATATTTTATTTTCATGGAATCGCTGATATAACCTTCATCTTTATTGTAGTATCAAACATGCAATGCAGATCTTACATTTTACACGTGTGGCTAACGGCCATACTGTTTAGAATGCAGCAACAGTGAACTATTTTCTGTCCCGTTGACTTCCGGATAACACAATGTTAAGATTTTCATCGAAACACGTAGGTGTGATTCCAAATTTAGACCGAGTATTTTTTACAAATGTCTCTTTTAGTTCATACATACTTCATTATTAAAGCCCATTAATTTGATTGTATCACAAAAACATTGATGTTTTTTCTCCATTTCTGTTCCATGTTTTGACCCTGACCTCGCAATTTGAGCATCTTATTCACTTGTGAAGTTCTGATATTATCAAACATATGTAATGTACGTTTTATACACCATTTTTTCACTTCAATTATATTTGTTGAAATACTTATTTGTGATTCGTTTTCAGTGATTTTTGATGAAGGACAATTGTTTTAATTTAATTAGCGTCTTATCGATCTCTGATTCCGTGTTTCACATGAAGATGGGTTTGGAAGAAGGTTTCCTCACTTTAAAATGAATATAATATGCTGTATTTGCAAGTCAAAATAAAATACCTTACTTTAAAAGCATTTGAAGCAAACAATTAAGTGTGTAAATATTGAATGAACAATATATGCATTAGATAGTTAAAACATGTTTATGAACTTTTTTATAGCAATTTATTTAATAATAGCAAAATCGTCGTAAGATCCTCAGCAAGAAAACTATTGACCTCGACTATGTCTCGGTCAATAGTTCACTGCTTCGTGTCAATAGTCATTCCCTTGGATTAATAGTTTTAACCATTGACATCAACAGAAGTAGATAGTTGTATACTATTTAATTGCTTATCATAAAATAAATAGAAGCAGTCCTTTTGGAGGTCAATATTTGTTTAGAGAGTAATAGTCATTTTTGAAAATGCCCTTACAAAAAACAATACAAAAAGCATACACAATTTGTTTTCACAAGTTACCTAGCAACATACATAAATAAAAAAAATTGTATGCTCGATGTCAATGTATAGATCTCAATGTAAGCAATTTGTGTATTGTATTTTAGAGTGAACATGTCGAAATAACTGAGTGTAATTTAAATAAATGTTAATATAAATATGATCTTGTTTCGAAAGAAATGACATAGCACCTTGTCATATACAAGTTTGACAAAAGTTGAACTGTAAAACATATCTTGAATTTTCATGTCAGTAAACAAAAACAATTCTAAAAACAACTCTAAAAAAACAACTGTGCTTTTTATGTTTGCTTATTAAATTAAATTGAATTTGTTAATGTATGTTTTGAAAGATATGTATATATGTTATTGTACAATACTCGTTGTTGACTTTTTTCTCCTCGTTTTAATGACTTTTTTGAGTTAGAAACAAGTAGCCGCTATTTCTTCAGAGACGTTTAATGCAACACTAACACTTGACCTACCCTCTTTTTGATAGTTGTTTATCTAAATGATAACAAAGAAGTTTTAAATAACTTTAAAATAATATCAGCACTACATCCTTTCTCAGCCAAATCCATCACGATTATATATATATATTTACCGAGTATGTGTGATTGGCCGATGTTTGGAATTAATCATTTGTAAGTGGATGCTGGACGCCGATTACATCGATTATGTAATTTCTGGACCAATTATCGGAATATAATAAGAACAAATTTAACTTGAGCTAAACTGCACGTATGAATCGTCGTATGTTATTAGGATTAGGAAAAAATGGAATAACAAATAGAAAAAAGAAAAAGCCACAAAACATAATAATATACTAAATTTATTTTATGTAATAATAATATCAACCCAAAACAAGCCTCAAGTAAACCGGCATGCATCAAACAATAGTATCGTAAAACAAGTAGACGTGAGCTTAAACTTCAGCTAAACTGCAGAAGAACCGTGGTATTGTATTATGATTAGTAAACAAAAGCAAATAATAACAATAAGCAATACATACTGAAAAGGGGATCCATTGAAAGCAACAAACACAAACAAGAGATAAATGTAGCAGACTCGGTTTTACAGAGTCTGTTCATGAGAGCTAATGTGAAGTGCAACACAACATAATAATACACTTAATTTATTTTATGTTATTTAATGAAATAACCCAAACAAGCCTCAAGTAAACCGGCATGCATCAAACAATAAAACAAGTAGACGTGAGCTTAAAAACTCACTGAAGCTGTTCATCGAAGATATCGCATGCGTGTGACAAACTCAACCGAGTAAAGAACTGATTATCGTTTGGAGCCAGTTGATTATAACCGACAATCTATTATAACCGATAATCGATTCTCATTTTGAACCGATTGCACATCACTAAGCATGTATTGTAAAACGAACACTATTGACTAGTTGGCAGCATGTACAACAATCTACTTCTGTTGAGGTCAATGGTTAAATTTATTCGTCCCTAGAAATGACTATTGACCGCAACAGTGAAACAGTGAACTACTGACTGAAACTATTTATTCCAAGGAATGACTCTGTCAATAGTTCAACGCTGTGGATCAATACTCATTTGTCTCGGTCAATAGTTCATAGCTGTTGGGGTTAATACTTAGTTGTCTAGGTCAATAGTTCAGTGCGGTGGGTCAATAGTCTCTTTTCTCGGTCAATAGTTCACCAACGTGGATCAATTCTCAGTTGTCTCGGTCAATAGTTCACCGCGGTGGGTGTCATACTGAGTTGTCTCGATCAATAATCGTTCACCGCGGCGGGTCAATAGTCAGCTGTCTCGGTCAATTGTTCACTGCGGTGGGTCAATAGTAAATTATTTCGGTCAATAGTTCAATGCGGCGGTTCAACCCTCATTTGTCTCGATCAATAGTTCAATGCGGCGGGTCAATAGTCAAGTGTCTCGTCCAATAGTTTACTGCGGCGGGTCAATATTCAGTTGTCTCGGTCAAAAGTTCACCACTGTGGGCCAGTAGTCAGTCTTCTCGGTCAATAGTTCAGTGCTGTTAGTCAATAGTCAGTTGTCTCGGTCAATAGTTCATTGCGGAGGGTTTATGATTATCCTTCTGTAATTGACGTTGTCTGACCGTGACAGTTCGCCCTACTCTTGCATATATGTTTAATGCAAAAACGTGGTTTCAAATTTATTTGTTTGACTTCCGTGTTGTTATTATTTAAGTTTGGATTAAAATGAAGAACTTACCCGAGAATGTCACATTCAGCAGTGCCTTTAGATGCTTTCACGTTTACGCTGAAATACATATAAATGATATTAAATAATACAGTCTGGGAGATGGACACAGTCTGGGAGATGTGATAACATGTTCATGAACATGTTGAAAAGGACAAATGTTGTATTATTTGGAAGCTCCATGTCCCTGAATGAAGTATACCTAATACTCTGGACCGGGTCTTACATTACCATAGAAAGCAGGTGAGATGACTCCTTACACTGTCGCAGGTAAATATGTACTACAATGCATCATATTGACAACAAATGTCATATTTTCTATAAGAAAACTAATATACATGTTTAAATTCCCCCGCTCACATGTATGAATTTACTCCTGGACAACAAGTATACCATAAACATGCTGTTAGAAGTTGGGATACTGCAGAAAATAAACTATTTTAACTCTATTGTTCTCTACTGTTCTATGATTGGCTAACAGCACTAGGAGTAAATTTGAATTTTATAGCAGACAACAAAAATATGTTTTGGACGTTACATTTTTAGAATATGAATTGATTTCATATTTGACTGAATAAATGTCCATACATTCAAAAAGAGTTAAGCCAAGTTACAATTTAATCAGTCAGGTAGGGCGTATCAATATTTTTTCTACAGCTACCTGATTCAGGCCTTTAAAAATTGAACTATTAGTAAATATATTTATATAAATTAAATTCCGTAATACAGCCCAACATGATGTATACTAGTGAGCAATTATACCAAGTTAATTGCAATCTGAAACGTTTTCCTTGAATAAAAGTAATTTGAATTTCAAACGATATTGAATTCAACGGGAGGTACTTTAATATTTGTAAGTATATTTATAGACGGAATTCCTTTATACAAGTTGATATTTTACGAAACCCTATACTAAATGTTACATTCTAAGTTGTAGTAATGTAAGTGGAATTTGATCGGAAGTGTATATTTTTTACACAGGATATGGTTCCATAAATTAAAGTTAATGCGTTGGTTTGAGACAAAAAACAGAATTATAACACAATTTCATACAGGTTGCGACTTTTGTAACTGAAATGTAAACAATATTTTTATTCAAAAGAAATATAAATGTATCAGTGTATTGTATGTACATATATACTGTGTACCTTTGTACGAGTATGTACAATTGCGTACTAGCTTAAACAACAAACGTTCCATGTGCACTATACTCGCACGTATAGAGCGCAGTATATAAATATCATAGTATAACTGGTGCCAACATACAAACAACAGTTTAATTTTGGTCACTTTATTGATACATTGGCTCACTTTGTGGTAGAGGGGTAATATTTCACTAGTATAACCCCTACTGAGGAATGACTTTTAACCCAAACTATCCCCCCCACTCCCCCCTCCCCACGACATACGACAAAAAGGCGACATACGACAAAAAAATCCACATCCCACTTTCCTTTCACACATACATGTTTTTTAGTTTACCCCTCTCTCTCTTCCTTTTTTAGAAGGGAAGCTACTTTTGACGAAAGACACTTCGATCCTCTTCTGTAGAAAAACACTTATCAAATAACCCATTCCATTATGGGTATTTCCTTTTTTGTTTACACCACCCATTCAGGCCATTCGTGTTCATCAAGTACCCCTCCGCCTTCAGATACCTTTTCCATCCCTATCCCCTGCACTAGCTTCCTAACCCCATTCCTTCATTTCTCTCCGCCCCTCGTAAGTATTTTTCATTTCCTTCACCCGCCTCTCATGAACACACTCAATAAAACCGACAATGCTAAATTATAAAAGGAAGATTAAACAATACTCAGCACATGTAATGGCTGGAGTAGTGGAACCATCTATTCGAAATTAAAGCTGTATTCTAAAACATTACAAATGTTCAAACATCCTTCTACGACTTGTTAAAAAAACATAAAATGATTGCAATAATTACCTCTACTCCTAACACGGATTGCGACAAGAATGAAGTTCGGTTTTACCTTATCTCTGTTGAAACCATTACTCTATATTAAGGCCTTGTCAAATTACCTATTCTTGAACCCAAGACGAACTTAAAGGGACAATGTCCGTAACTGTTAGCCTATAAAACACAAAATAATTACGTTGGCAAACATAACACATCAACCATTATTGAATATTTACTAAACAAAACCAAGATTTCATTAGTGGTACAAAAAAAAAGTACCGCTTCGTGGGGTTGAATTCGTAACCCACACCAAAAGTACAGTCGCGCGTAATAATAGTCGAACAATAGTCGAGCTCGCTACTGACTGAGCTAACCGGGCCAAATGTATTACGTAAGAGATACAATGTATACAAACTAATGCGCTAATGGATGTCATGTGATCAGAAGAAAATGTAAATAATGTGGGTCCCATGTATTCCCATAATGTGTTCATGTATACATTTCACTGAAATAAAATCAGACAGTTATTTGGCTATGCTCGATATCTTCTTACTTACCTTTAAGATTAATTTTTGCTCTGAAAGGGTTCAGTGTGTATCTGGATTTTATCTCATGCGTTATCTGTCGTATTACATTTTGGTTTTAAATTTAACCTTAATTAATATAATAATTCTCGTTTTAATACCTGATAATGTTCTTGATAACGTAATTTGAATATTCGTTCATTTTCATAGTATATTTTCATTAAAGCTCAACTTTAGAGATGAAAAATTCGAGCGAAGTAATAAAAGTAAATCGCATTTATTTCATTTTTAGCACATTTTAAACACAATGTGTACAAAATACTGTAGTAACAATCAGAAGAATACTACTAAATTAGATAGGGATGGGACTGTCATGATATTCCAGTGGGTTGAATGGCATATAGTGGCATTTATATGGCAACAAGTCCATATTTGATTTTGTAAAAGAGGAACAAATGGTAGTCAGTACGTCAGTTTTCTAACGAGCTACAAGTCACTGAGCATGTTTGTAACTCTGGCATAATATGAGTAGTTATTTAGCGTTCATCTCTGCGCGGTACCATCTCTAACTTGTTTCTATTTATCTTGGTATACAGGGGAGGAGTATTCAAGAAAGGGGCGCACGAGGATCTTATACTCTACTTCCCGTAAACGTCTGTTTTTCGATCTTATGTTTCGCTTTTGAAAACCGAAAGTCCTATTTGAAGTAGACGTAGTTCTAAGGATATGATCACTTCAGATGAGCTTAATGCTCATATCAATTCCAACGTACCTTGCACTATTTAACGTTTCCAAGATCTGTCCCTGGCGGTATACTTAGATGTTATAGGAGTTTTTGAGCGTGTTATATGTGTAGTGCTACACTTACTTGGATTAAACTCCATGTCTCAATCAGTTTACCACTGCTCCTTACAGTTAAGCTCGTTCTGTAGGACTTTGGCATCTTGGAGGTTTGTCACTGTTATATAGAAATTTGTATCATTTGCAAAAAGCCTCACCTTGGATTTAATGTACACTGACGGGTCGTTGATGTATGAACGAAATGATATGGTTTCTAGTACTAATCCTTGTGGTACTCCAGAAGTGACAACATTGTTTAAAGGAGGTTTCGTTTTCTAGGACGACTGTTTGCGTCCTGTTGTACAAAAATACCTTAATCAATCGGAGAATATGATTTCTGAAACAGACCTTGTCAAATGCTTTACTGAAGTCTAGTAAGACAAGGTCTGTCTGTTGACCGTTTATGGCATTTTTGACAGTTCCTCAACAAGCATTTTCAATTGAGTTTCACATGACCGACTGGAGTGGAATCCGTGCTGCAAATATCACTTAGAAAACTGTTTATATTTTTGACATTATAAATCAAATAAATGCACGGAGCATAGGCACATTTGGGAGATACACTCTAAATAGGTAACAATCCAAACAAACCTTATTTGTTAAAGTTCCTGTTACAAGTAGTTTTAAAAATACTAGACACTAATCTAACATAATAATATTCCTTTTTTAAAATAATGCTTGGCATTAGTCTTTCGTTTGCATACACGCATTCTTTACACAGTCCACCGGACATGTAATATCCCCATGCATATTTTATTGCAGACACGAGAAGAACAAAGCTCTGTCACCAGTTTTTACACATTTAACCCTCGTCAAGCTCAGCACGACTATAATAGCATTTGCGTCCATTGTAAACCCAGATCAGCATGCAATTCGCATGAATCGAATGGTCTTAATTCAATGAAAGAACAGTCCATTATATACATGTAGCGGGTTAAGGGTTAAGTTGTATGTAGTATTCATAACGTCGCATAACTAAGCCGTCAAGCCTTTATGAACAAATACGCATTTAAAAGTTTCCCAGCAACCAGTATAATAACTATAATAACCAACATGTAAACAATTGAATAGCAAATGAATAACAGAAGCGTTGATTCTCAATTTGTGTTTCACTTCGAATATAGATAGCATGCATCAACCCTTGAGTTAGATACGCACCATCTCACCAGAATACATATTAACTACTTATTAAAGAGTTCAGCGTATGGTTGCAATCGCAAATACAGAAAATTCTTATTTAATTGTTTGTGTTTAACTGAGATAGGTAAAACGTATTCGTGTTGCCTTTATCGGATATCAGACCCTTAGCCAGCCTTCTAATTTAACCGAGGCAAATCCCTTTCTATGTAGGTATGGTGGCACATACCCACCAAACCTACACTCCGGTTTTTTTAATGATTTCTTCATGAGATTTCATTCGTTTTAGTGCATGTCCCTGACTATCCTTAATACGCACGAAAAACTCTAAAGTTATCTAAATTTGTTTGAGTTGGCCGCAAGTTAAAATTATTTAATGCAGCTTTACGATCGCTGACTGCCTTTTTGCAGTCATCGTTGTACCATGGTTTATGTGGGCGTTTAGGATTTGCCGAGGTTTTTGGAATGGTTTGATCAGCTATATCGTGAAGAGTTTTGGTAAAAAGAGCAGTTGCGTCTTCGACATCCTCGAAAACGGATGGCTTTAATTGTTCCTCGCAAAGAGATTGAAACGTAGTCCAATCAGCTTTGCGAAGTTTCCATCGTTGCATTTTTTCGAGAAGTGTAGGGCCGATATTTTCAAGAAATATGGGGTAGTGGTCACTTCCACAGAGGTCGTCTCCAACACTGCACGAAAAATCCATCAAAAGTGTTGGATCGCATATTGTTAAATCAATGGAAGAATGAGAGCCTGTCGCAGGATGTAAATAAGTATGTGACTTGTTATTAAAAAGACATAAATTGTTTTTGGCTAAGCAATCCTCAATTGTTTTGCCTTTATCGTTTATATCTTTACAACCCCAGATGTAGTTGTGTGCATTAAAATCGCCCAAGAGTATAAAAGGTGATGGCAATTGTGCAACTAGGTAATTGAGATCTTTAGGGTCTAGTGAAGAACTAGGTGGTAAATATAATGAACAGATTGTTACGACTCTGTGCATAGTAACACTGACCGCAATAGCTTGCAAATTTGTTTTCAACGCAACAGGTCTGTGAGGAATGTTTCTATTAACGATTATTTTTGGCCTTAGATTTAGGAGAGGTCTTAGGAGACTCAAGCAGCGACATCTGCACTGATGAATCCTCCTCCCTGGAAGAAGTCAGCTGAAGTGGCACCTCAACTAACTTTTCATGCGAGGATGGAAGTGGCAGTGCAGCTGCCGGCTCTGAAATGTCCATGAGCTGTTCGAATTTGTTATGCAGCTCAATAGGGCCGTTAGACACCTTTGGCTGCTCCTTGTGCTCCCTAGTTGGAGAAGCACTAGGCTTTCCAACTTCCTTAGTTGGAGCAGCACTAGGCTTTCCAACTTCCCTAGTTGGAGCAGCACTAGGCCTTCCAAACAAGGAAGTATTAGGCTTCACGACTGGGGAACTACTAAACTTCACAGGCTTAGAAGAACCCCCTTTCCAATTCTGAGAAACTGACATGCTCTTGACATTGCCAGAGCTTGCCGGTTTTGTGTTTGATTTAAATGTAAAAGTTTGATTAGGTGAAAAGTTTAATTTTGGTTTGTTAAGTTGTATTTGTTGATTTTTGTTTGGATTTGATACTGAGGAAGCATTCTTTGTATTTTGAATTTCTGACTGTTCTGACTGTGGTTCGTATTGCGTACTTGCATCCCTGCATTCTGTGTGTGTTGCTTTTGTTTTGAGAATAGATGCGTAAGAGGTCGGACTTGAAATTTTATATTTTTCTTCAATTAATTTTCTTGCTTCTGGAAAGGGAATGTTTTGTGTATATTTAACTGTTATGATTTCTTTCTTTTTTTTTAAATTTTTCACATAATTTTGAATTTGCGTGATGTCCCAGACCGCAGTTGGTACATTTGAGGTCGTTAGGACAACCTGATTCGTTATGTTTGAATGCAGAATCGCCACATTTACCACAACGTTCTTCTTTAGTACACCTGGAGTTGTGGTGCCCAAAAGCTTGGCAGTTGTAGCAACGTAACGGGTTTGGAATGTAGTCGTCAACATGCAATTGCAGATATGCCACCTTTATTGTTTTTGGTAAGACGGGTGTTGCAAATGTGAGTATGATAGTATTTGTACTAATAATTTTGTCATTCCTCTTGATGGTTATTCGGCGAGCTACAGTTACCAACTGTGGCGCAAGCTCGTGAATAATTTCGTCTTCAGGTACTCCGGAGAGATCCGGGCACCTTATGACACCTTTGGAGATGTTCATAGAGGAGTGAGGGTAGCATTTGACTTTTGTGTTTAAAATTTGTGTCATTGTTAGTAAATTATCGGAATGGGATTTTTTTTCCATTTCAATGAGAATAGTTTTGTTTTTTAATTTTTTAATTTGTTTGACATGTCCTGCAATGGAATGGACAGTTTTCTCGATAATAAAAGGTGATATATCTGCAACAGGCCTTTCCACGTTTTCCGATTCCATGATGAGAAAACGAGGAAAGGACTTGTTGATCACTGGTTCCTCAGTATCAGATTCAGATTCAGTTTTTTTTCGTTTAAGAGTAGATTGTGCGTTTTGAGATGCCATGATAGGCGTTAAGAATTCACCCTCCACGCTTCTCACCCACCACGGAGTCCAACAAGGGGACATTTGCTGTGGATATCCAACAGTCAAAATGCCAAGAATACGTAGAAGGTATACTCATATAAAGCTAACGCATCAGACCCCCCATACCACCCAGCGGACATAACCCCTTAACTAAAAAGTCAAAGAGCTGCACCTATGTTCCGCCTAAAAAGTGGCATGAGTATAGCCATATAGCGCTTTGAAATACATGATTAGCCCGTGCGCCACCGCCATAAAAGACCCTGTATATATAATGTTTGAAGCAGAACAATATAAAAAGTAAGTAAGATACAGTGTACAAGTACTGTCTGAATGATAAGGTCGGATCTCTCATAGCTGGCGTGACAAACCGATTGATCAGATCGGGCCAAATCTGACCGCCCGTCTAGTTGAAGTCCGGACCAAAGTGGTGTGTTGCAACGTGGAGATAACTACCAGATCTCCACGCCACTCAACCACCAGGACTCCCTTCTCCAACGACACGGGTCGCCACCCACGGTCAACAGGTGGGTTACATTTCGGGGGGTGGGGTGGGGGGAGGGGGGGGGGTGGTCCTACCCCTCTGCTAAGTAACGAGCAGTCGGTTGATTCTTATCACCCCACCACCGACTCGGGGGGGGGGGGCCACAAAGATGTAAGATGCGTATAGATTATATGCGACCATACATGAACGTAAATATTTACACTAGTGTTGCTGTACGTATTCACAAGCACGTATATTTAAATAGTGTTATCAGTTTACACATATAAAGGTGCACTGTACACTGTACTCTGAACTTGATCACAAAATACGTGCACATTCAAGGTCCAGCACAACAACAGATACAAAGCATTTATTATTTGAACTAAAAGTTGATTGATACATAGGTTTGTATTTTCTCTCTTGTGCATAAAATATATACATTTGTTGATTTTTACGGGTGTTTCATAAATTATTTTGGTACAACATATTTGTAGTAGGATATTCCGATTTTATTTTTCACTACCATTATTGTTCATAGAAGGACTTTTATACAATAAAAAGTAATTTATTATATTTATTTAATTTATCTACAGAAGGCTGGGGAATCGACCAATATCATGATGACAGAGGGTATGTGGAAATATTATGTTTGTTTAGTAAATATAACATTGTAATATAAAGACTGTATACATTGATATAAATATTAACAAGAAAAGTATAACGTATGCGTTATATGTAGACGATTTTTAATAATGGGTTAGTTTGTGGAGGCTTTGTTCAAACACATACCTGTAGTCGTCGATATGGAGATGACAGGAAGGTAAAATGAAGAATTAAAAGATACTGTATGAATACAGATAAGTTTTTATTGGTCTTAGTTATACATTATTATACATGTTAAAGGGAACATATTCAAGTATTTTCAATTAAACAATTTACACCTGAGCTAATACAAAGGGAATTTCAGTGACCATGCTACAATATACTATAAAAGTCATATTTACTTAAATTTTACAAGTGATTATCATATTGGCCCTATTTATGTTCATGTTTTCGTTGTAGTCAGGCTCAAAACCGCTTCGTGTTGCCGTTAAGGCAATCAACTTTGCATTGATTTTATAGAAAATATTTAATTTCTTTACTTCTTTACTTAAGAAATAGAACATCGTTTACTGTGAATTATCGTTTAATATATCACGGTTGGGAGTTGAATTGTAAACAATAATTTCACGAGCCCGAAGGGCGAGTGAAATTATTGTTTACAATTGAACGACAAAATGTGATATATTATAGATAATTCACCGTAAACGATGTTCTATTTCTGTTCTAATACCAATAAAATGTGAAAATAACGCACACATCTGAAATCTTTCGCATTGCTTTGCTTGCTCTCCTAACGTTGCATACGTTACAATGCGGAATGCGCAATGCGCAATGCTTATTCTCCTAACGTTGCAAACATTACAGTGATACATCGTTCAATATAACGAGATATTTTAAACTAGGCTATATAGTGCGGGTGTATTAGAATTCATTATAATACTCAAATATAAATGGGTGCCGAAATGTCTAGGGTAAAAATTAAAATAGATGCCGAAACGGTTTGATGCCGAGACGTCTAGGTGCCGATTCGTCTAGGTGTCGAAATGGTTTGGTGCCGAAATGTCCTGAATCGAACTTGATCCCACAGACGAAAAAACTTGAGAATTGTCTGCATTTATTAATAAGCATTTTTGAATTGCTGATAATTGGGACCCTGCTTTAATTAGACTACTATACTATTTCGTCTAGAAAATAGATATAAACGTCGAACATAAAATGCATCATTCTTTAAAATTAAAATTAAGATTATAATATACATATAAAATAGATAATATAGTAAATGTAGCATGTCACCTTTAGTAATGTAAACATTCAACTTCAAAATTTAAACTTTAAAATTTAGACTTGTAATGTTTTAGAACCTGAAGAAGAAGCTAAGACCTCAAGTAACGTTTTTGAAAAGTATTCCCACACAATCGGACACAAACAAAGCGGACTTTGATTACGTGTTTCATACATGTTTATTTAGATTTTAGAATATTCGGGTTTTTTTTTCCATGAGAATGTTAACAATACCATTTTATCATGGCTTTTATTTCAGCATTTACGTTCGGGGGTAAATTCGAACTCACAGATGAAATGAAAAAGTCGTATGACGACAATGGCTACATCATTGTCAAGTAAGAGTTTTATTTTAAGCTCACACAAGCCAAGGGCTCCATTGATCTATTATGACCACTTTCATTCTGCAGTCCGTCTTCGTCTAAATTTTGCTCATACGTATTCATCCAAAAATAACTTTGCCGAATTTAACCAAATTTAAAGTGAAGGATCTTAATGTGATATCCAAGGTTATACAAATTACCACATTTACTAATACAATCACACAATCTTTTCAATAACTAACGTACTTTTGTTTAAGGTTATTTTTCGACGTTATCTTATACAGATAGGGTGAGCACTAGTATATATATCTTAAAGGGACACACGGCAATCTTTTTTTTAAAAAACTCACGGCGTTCATAACGTGCATTTGTTCAATCATTAATATTAATTATAGGAATAGTTTAGCAATTTGTTTTTGCATATTATTAATTTTTGATATTATTGCACCAATAATATATTAAAACTTTTAGTATAATAAGACGAAATAGTGAATACTTAAAAAAATATTTATTTAAATTTAACCAGGGTAAAAGTAAAACTGATACTGGATTTATAAATCGAGAAACCAAACACTTCAAGATTGCCATTTGGCCCTTTAAAGTAGCTATCCCAACAACAACAGCCAAAATATGTAAACATATGTACACCGTTTATAGAGGTATATATATAACTTACATAATTTGATAATCCAGACTCTATAGACACAATATAAACGACTTTAACCAGCCAGGCCAAACCTTAAAACTGGAGCGCAGAATTAAGAGTTATCAGCTCATTATTCAATTACGGGTATTTTAAGAAACCATGAATAAAACTATACTTTAACTCGGCACATATACTTTATTCTATGACCTAAACACCTGAAAGAAGTTTTTTGATAAACGGTTTTACCGTTATTTGTTGGGTTAGTTTCTTTAAATAATCATTTCCGGAACACTGAATAAAGGGCGTTTCTGGAATGATAGATATTTTTAAAGGAAATTATGGGACAATATGCTCTTACAAACTCATCTTCCGATTTGATAGTGAAAGGAGGTATCGATCCCCCAATCGATCACTGTGTATCGTCTTGCTTGATAACCTTAGCTATGTTAATTCTTTAAGAATAATGGTGGCATACCATAATGGTGGCATACCATACCAACGAGTGTATGGTTTAAATCCATATGCACCTGTCACTGCGCCTTTAAATAAAAACAAACATTATATACATACAATATTTAGACAATTTGCGATTTTAATATATTAACTGATAACATATTAATGAAATAACATGCCGGCGACTCGGTTTGGCGTGACGTATATCAAAACATACGGTTGATGCAGACAGACTGGGATTGCCTTCATAACACACTATACACGCCCTAGAAACAAGACTCGGTATACACGAGTTTATGGTAACGATTATAAACATGTAAACTTCGTAAAACCTTTGCAAAATTTTATTATCGTAACCCGGATCTTCTTTCCAAATATAAACGTAATTTAGGGACTCTTCTGCGACAAGGACTATCACAACCTGACTTATATGGTGATGTAATTTATAAACTTCATAAGATTCTTGGTCATGATCACTTTCATACTATCTTTGTTAAACTTGTTAAAAAGTTTATCAAAAGAGGTTATGACCCTATCATTTTGCAACGTACTGCATGCTTGGTGGTGGACCCTTTTACAGTTCGCCACTATGCTTTCCTCTTTAATTGTACGATGACCGGACAGGCTGTGGACCCTATGATGACGCCTACCTAAAGCCCATTGGGACGGTGGCGTGTGATGTTTGTCCATGATCTTTCTTGTCGTGCCCTTAATGGTGTATTCTCTTACTGCTCTGGCTTCTGCCAAGTCAATGAGTACCTTCATTGTGGCTTTCTAGGCTATTGTTTTTTTGTATTATATTTACACGAGCATATTTGTGTTTTACTTATATTGCCTATTGATGCTGCCTTGTTGGTTAGAGATTAGATCATGGCGGGGATTTCTTTATTTACACTGTCCTGTTTTAATGGGATGACAGTAGGGTAAGTGTGAGGTTTGGTGCACCCTAGAACCGGTTAAAAACCCCAGTGGCCTACTTTACCACTGACCGTTCCAAGGTGGTAGCCCTATTGTCAACCCTTGTGTGTTTGTCATGTCGTTTGCATTTTTTTATTACTTTTGCCTTTTCGTTCGTCTGTTTGCGTGTTTGTTTTTGTGTTTTGTGGTTGACTGTCGTCCTTGAATGCTGCTTTCCCTGTCCGATATTTTTATCCTTCTTTAGTGCATGGGGCACTGCACACATGTAGGGCGTTGTATTTTTTTCCACTTTTTATGTTCCTCGCTTTGCTACCATCCTGTAGTTCATATCATAAGTTATATGTGTCTGTCTGTCATTGTGTGTGTTCTTTCCAAGTAAATAGCCTACCTTTTTAAAAGTTGATTGCACTTGGAAGATGAGTATTGATATAGATGAAGCATCATAGAGACATGGAAAATCAAGTTTAAATAAATGAAGTCACGGAGTATTACTCTTAGACATTTAAAGACGAGTATCAACAACACTATTCAATGAAAAGAAGAAAATAAATTATTTGTTTCTAAAATAAAACATATAATTTATGTAAACGTGAGGTGTTTCGAACTGTTTAGAACTAAATATGAATTAAATAAAATATATTACTCTTATATATTAGGAAAACCATTGGAAATATTTCATCAACATGTGAATATAAGCATTAAAGTTGGACGTTCTAACTAAACGGTTGCAGCCTCATAGCAATATGAATATGTATATGTTTGAAGCAGACGTGTAATGAAATATGTTTATGGAAGTCTTTATTCCATTGTAGTACATACAATTTTCATTTTATTATAGGAATTTCTTTGATAAAGAGGAACTGGCTCAAATGTGGAAATTGTTTGACAGTCCGGACGGAATTCTGAAACATTCATACACGGTAAGACATCATTATACACGGTAATACATAATTATACATGGACGGACAGGACTTATACATGGTACGACAGGATGTATACACGGTAATACAGCATTATACACGGTAATACGGTAAAACAGCATCCATACAATGTAAGACAGCATCCATACACGGTAAAACAACATCCATGCATGGTAAGACAGCATTCATACAGGGTAAGACAGGATCCATACACGATAATACAGCAGTATACACCGTAAGAGATCTTCCATACACGATAAGACAGAAGTATACACGGCTATACACCATTATACACGGTAAGACAGCATTCCTACAAGGTAAAACAACATCCATACTTTGTAAGACAGCAGTATACTAGGTAATACACGGTAAGACAGGGTTTATGCACGGTAAGACAACACAACAAGATTTACTAAAATGCACTTAGAATGCGATGGTTCGCATTTAACCCTCGAACGGTAAAACTTTGAAAACATGTTGGCATGTATGTCACCTTACTATGTGGCAATCGCATTGCCTTCGAGAAAGCATTTGTATTTTAAAATGTAGTTTACAGGGTATACGTCATACATAACCTAATATGTGTTGAAAATCTATGTTAAACACCAAACAAACTCACACACGTTTTGTTTTCTTTATAACAGACTACGGAAGCAGATGGCAAGAAGATTATGCGCGTGATGTGGAAACATGCTGGAAATGACGTCAGCGGAATTATATCGCGTTCGGAGAAAATGGTCGATAGCTGTGAAAAGGTAAATTTTGAAAAATATTTTCAAATAAATTATAAGTTTTTGTTAATTCCTCATTGACCAACTTTGTTTATTGCAGCAAGACAAACGTTTCTGAATAAGACTCATTATGTTATATAAATTTGGAAATAATGACCATTACTTTATGATTTGTTTCCTTCAGCTTCTTGGTGGGGAAGCATATCACTACCATTCTAAGTTCATACTGAAGAATCCACGTGAAGACGGGGCACATGTGTGGCACCAGGACTACGGGTAAACTGCTCATTGATTTTGTTTCTCCGAGAAAGCAGAAAAAATAAAAGAATTTACATTGATTTTATGATTTAGTATTGTGTACTTGTACTTGGAACCATTGCTATAAAATAGTTCATACTACAAATCTTTAATGTTTGTAATGACAATTAAAATAAGGGCTGCTATAAAGTTGCCATGTTAAAACTCCGCATTCATGTTCTGTGAGGACGGCGAAACGTGCCACTATATGTCGTCATTTGACTGTACTGCGTCGTGTGACTATACGTCGTTGTGTTACTATACGTCGCCGTGTGACCATACGTCGTCGTGTGACTATACGGCGTCATGTGACTATACGGCGGCATGTGACTACAGGTTGCAGAAAACTAAATACTTTCCCATAGACCTCCTGTGGCACCTGTCAGCTAATATCTCAAGCATTTTACACCAGGTTTTCTTTAAATTACCTTATTTCGTAGATATTTCCATCACAGAACCGTTGAAAGTGTGAAAAAGACAACTTTCATAGCTCAACCTCTCTGCACATGTCTGTGTTTACAAACAGTATTGAATCTGCACTGAATATTGACATGCAATTTCAATGGATGTTACATTTTCAAAAACATGAAAAACTATTTATTTTATTTTATTTAATGATCCTAGCTGATGGGGATTATTTTACCTATAGTTTATCCTTCCTTTCTTTGCATATTGAATCTTTAAAAGTTATATCTGCTGACCTCTGTGAACTTTCACTTCTGTACTGAAACGTACACAACAAAAGGCGGGGCTTAAGCCAGGCTATATTTAGCCGTTAGCAGCCTATATCAAAACTTTATCTCAAATACCTTGACCAGTGTGCCTTGTTTTTACAATTAGTACCCCTATGTCAACCTCTATAACAAATATCAAGACGGCATTGTACCAAAACATAAATGTTTAGCTTATTTCTTTATTGACATACTGTTCTCAAGTGAACGCAGACTGAAATAATTGTTTTTTAAGATTTCTCAACACTTTAATCATGTTGCAACTCAATAAAATCTGTTTAAATTGCCTATATTTATACATCAGAGTGTTTTATTCATAAACATATATATATATATATTTATGTGTCAAAATGACATAAATATTGATATTTTCAAGTGATTTTCCAAAGTATCTCCTCCTTTTTGAGAATTTATGGAAAACCATTGGATTAAGGGTTAAAAGAAACCAATCCAATACAATTAGAACATGAAAATAACAAAAAAAGTCAAGTTTATTAATCTATTTATCAACACAAGCAGATAATTGCCATGAGTATGAAGGCAATTACTACAGCAAATAAGTTGCCAGCAGGGCATGTGCACACCAAAACTTCATTGGCGTCATGTTTTTTTTTGTTGATTACATCATTAAGTCTTGTGTAAAAATCGCTTTTTGTACGCCAAATGTTAATGAACATAAGATAAGCGTGTGTTGTGTGCTCCTAGGTTGCAGTATAAACAAGATTAGAAACATACTAGACAGTCAAAAGAGGATTCCTAATAATGACTTTTAAAAACATAATTTTGATGCTGCAACCTTACATAGGTTTGAAAAAGGAAGAGTGCCTTACAATAAGGGAACTTCATTGCATAGAAGCCCAGAAAATGTGGGAATTTTTGAAAACGTAAAAAAGAACGAACTTCCAGACAACCCCAATACATTTCTACGCCCAAAGAAGGAACCTCAGTCCGACGTATTCGAAAGTACAGAGTCCGATGCAAAGTAAGCAATTACTATTATCATTATTATTATTATCATAATTATTATCTTTATTATCGTTATCTTTGTTATAGAATTATCTCCATTATCTTTTGTATCATTATCTTTATTATCATCATCATCATCATCATCATCATCATCATCATCATCATCATCATCATCATTATTATTATTATAAGCTATTATTATTATCTGGCTTTCTAGGAATTTTCATGATCATTATCATCATTTATTACTTATCATTATTATCATTATTATCAACATCGTTATTTTTAATCATCATCATCATCATCATCATCATCATCATCATCATCATCTTCTTCTTCTTCTTCATTATCTTTATTATCACTATCTTCATTATCATAATTATTATCTTCAATATCATTATCGTTATTGGCCTTAATATCATTACCTTTATTATCTTTATTGTATTATTATTATTATTATTATTATCATTATTATTATTATTATTATTATTTTTATTATAATACCCTTGCATGTCATACACCATACCATTATGTACCTATTTTATATTTCGCAAAATATTTTTGTGTCACTTCAGGTCTGAGAACGAAACGTACAGGCTAGTAAATGTCAAGAAAAATGCTGAAATGTGGAACCAGGTCTTCCGCGAATACGGGAAGTTCTATCCAGCCTGTCAAGGGTTCTTGGACCTGGCAGTGGAGTAGAGATGGGGACTTGGCTGGAGAGAACGGGCCATATGTGATAAATCAGACATGCATAATCTGTTTGAAGAAATACTCACCGTCGGTCGCGGGAGACGTACAGCTGCAATAAACCGGGGCCTACACGTGGGGCTGACTCAAACGCCAATCGCAGCTACTAGCTTTGCTAAGCTTTGCCGTAGCATTAACCTCCCTCCGCCATCGTGTGCTGGAATGCAGAGGACCGCGAATGAAGTTTGCAAGATAATTGAAGAAACGAACACAAACGATATGAAGCAAAGGCAAAATCAACTAAAGGAAATAAATGCAATGCGAGGGGCACCTCTGAATATAATAAACGTGCAATGTGATGGCGTTTATAACAATGGCATATACTTGGGTACAGGAAAGACGCCATGTTAGCCTGCAACACAGACTCAATACCTTGTTTCGGAGAATTTGACAGATACAAATCAAATAATTGCTGTAGCCACCAAACATAAATTATGCAGCAATCGTAAACATAAATTGGATTCACTTCCAGGCCATCACATGAGAGAATGTTCAGCAAACATTCCAATGACAACTTGGCAATGAAGAGAAATGAGCCATGGAATGCTTTACTGATCTCTCAAGTGATGGCCTGGAATTGGAATATATAACCACTGATCCTAACTCATCCGCTTATAGGGCAGCAGTTAGATTACTTAACAACGGTGCCACTAACACTGAACCCAAGTATTTACTTGATACGAGGCATGTATCACAGAATCACAGGAAGTTTGTGCACAATTTATCAGAGTTAAACTCTTTGATGCCAGCCAGTACTAAACTGAAAAAACAAAAACTTCAAAACAATTTCGCAAACGATCTCTCACAAAGATGTCAAGCTGAATTTGAGCAGGCGATGAAAACACATGCTGGTGACTTTGCCAAAATCAGGTCTGTTTTAAGTTATGCCTGTGATTCTGTGTACATTGCTACCATGGCAACCATGAACATTGGGCTCGATATTCTTTTGTTTGCATGCATGACACTACTGCCACATGGCTACAGAAAAGCACTTTTCTACAACCCAGTTTCAAATTAATTCCCTTTCCTGAAAGCGAAAGTCTAGTTAGAAAATGTGTAAATTATCGCCTCCGCCCCAGTATGATTGAAAAAATAAATAATTAAATTCAAACACGCAAAAGGTAGAAGGCAGTAATCGTAGTCAGAGGCGATTTTTACCTAAAAATGTAAAATTTTCCAAGCATGTCATCGGGCGGGCGCACAGTTCTGTTCATGCAGTTAATAACGGTCCGGGTGAATTAATCTACAAACTATGCAAAGCGGTGGGTAGCCCTATAATATGTGGTTCTAGTGTCGCGCATGCTCTTAAAGTCAAACAGATAGCTAATATTAAAGATAAGATTTATAAAATCAATATATTGTATACAATACAATACAAAGCAAACAGAAGTAGAACTAAGAAAGAAATGTACAACCTGTATCGAGAATTCAAAGAAGAAATAAAATATAAAACAAATATTCTCCTTCCTGTAAAACTCGAGAAAAAAACGACTCGTGAACACAACAATGCAAAATTAGGTAATTAAGGCGACACTGAATTAATTTCAGTCGGTCAATACTTTCATTATAAGTAGCATTTTTATATCACTCCTACCTCTATTAAATTCCACAGTTCAAATAAGGCAGTGTGGTACATGTAATTTCAAACCGCTTTTGCTGCTTACAAGCCATTCGCTCATTGTTGGTCGAATAGCTCTCAAGCACTAAATGGGCAGAATTGATACATTTTTAGTTATGACACAGGTGTGACACCTCCAGAACACTTCCCATGCTATAATGGTGATTCATTTCATCCCTCATGATCTTGTGGGCAGCCATGAAGGTCACACGATGAACACTCTCAATGGTGTGTGCCCGAGTTGGCCATGAAATCCCGATTTTTTACCCATAGTTCCTGCTGTCTAGTCCCTGTCCAGACAATACAACTGTACATGCCTTGATTAAATAAGGTTTTTTGCCATACAGGTGCAGATTTACTCTTCCCCAAATATGTTCCAAACTCATTTCCATTATAAAAGTGTATAGCATTAAAGACTTGCAGGACAGCACGTGATATAGGGAATTCCGAGGGAAGTCCTTTAGGTTGCAAAAAACTACATACTTTCCCATTGACCTCCTGTGGCACCTGTCAGCTAATATATCAAACATTATACATCAGATTTTCTTTAAATTACCTTATTTCATAGATATTTCCATGACAAAACCGTTGAAAGTGTGAAAAAGACAACTTTCCCAGCTCAACCTCTCTGCACATGTCTGTGTTTACAAACAGTATTAAATCCACATGCAATTTCAATGGATGTTAAATTTTCAAAAACATGAAAAAAACTTTTTTATTTAATTTAATGATCCTAGCTGATGGAGATTATTTTACCTATTGTTTATCCTTCCTTTCTTGCATATTGATATTTCAAAGTTATATCTGCTGACCTCTGTGAACTTTCACTTCTGTACTGAATCGTAAACAACAAAAGAGGGGTGCTTAAGCCAGGCTATATTTAGCTGTACGCAGCCTATACGACGTCCGTGTGACTATACGTCGTCACATGACTATACGGCGTCGTATGACTATACGGCGTCGTGAGATATATTTATCGTCGTTTGACTATACTTTGTCATAAGACTATACTTCATCGTGTAACTATACTTTGACGCGTGATTATTCTTCACGTTGTCATGAGACTTCTATGCTTCGTCATGAGAATATCCGTCGTTATATGGCTATTCTTCGGTATGTGACTATAAATCGTCATGTGACATAATGTTTCTCGTGACTATATATTGTCGTCTGACTAAACTTTGTTGCAAGATGGCGAATAATTTTCAAGATATGTTGAATCGTTTTTAGAAGTTACATGTATCTTTTAAAGTGTTCAAACTTACTTGCAACGTTTGTTACATCAAACTAAAACAGTGTTACTGCTGCTTCCATTCCAGGTACTGGTACAAGCACAACCTGTTCCCACCTGTTCCCAGATATGATCACGGTGTGGATACCACTGGATAAGGCGACCAGGGAGAACAGTTGTCTCCAGGTAATGTCTAATGCACAGCTAAAACATGATTTAATTCCTTTACAATTTAAACGAATCTTATAGATATTTGGTGGGGTAGGTGGGGTGAGTGGGGGGATGAGGGGAGGCGTTGAAGGGTGGGGTGGGGGGGGGGGGGCTGGGGGTGAGGAGGGAGATGTATTTTTGTGAATCGTTTAGTAAACACCATTAAATAAGCTTGTAACATAGTTCATATCTATATGCATCAGGTTCTAAAGGGCTCACATAAATGTGGTAGAGTCAACCACGCGCCTGGAAAAGGGGTCCTACAAACCGAGGCTGACCCTGAACGCATCGAGGCTCTGAAAAAAACATGCGAGCTCGTCTACTGTGAAATGAACGCAGGTATTAACATTGTGTCTTATGCTTGCAAATGCATTTCTATACTGAACAAAATATACTTTTTAAGGGACATGGATGAAACATATGTTATGAACATTGATCTAGTTGTTTGCAGGTTTTAGAAATGCTATTTCATGATGTGATTTTCACAAAATTGTGTTATTTTATTATTTTTAAAGCGAAGCATAGGCATTACCTCCCATATAAAGAAAAACAACTTATTTCGTTATACGGTACAAGCGTATTGATTTTGAACAAATTTAATGTTTGGAATTGGCAAGAATTTCCCATTCTGTCATTTTTTTAAAGCCGCAAATATGTGTTCGCAAAACATTGTTATTCTCAAACAAAAAAGTTCCGAATTTCGTAACTTTAAAATTACCTCCCTTTTCATTGAAATGAGAACAATTTCATATACTCTATAAAAGTATGTTCCCAACTTATTTGCCTTATTTTTATCACCGATTAGTTTACAAGTGACTTAGTAGCATTATCAATTGTCATATCTATGTTAATTTATCATTGACCCCGAACATACACGGCTTCGTTATCTCGTCTATGAAATTGACATGCATTGTATATGCTAAATTTATTTTGTTCAGTACAGAATGGTTTGCACAACAGTTATTTCTATATCTACGTGCATTAAAAGTGTGCTATTTAATATACCAAACGTTAAACATGTTTTAATCAATGCAAAGTAAGCGTTCCAAATTACGATGCAATATATTTTGTGACAATATCAGGGATTTAACCACTTGCTGTAGTTACTATATGGTAATCGTGTTTGCTATTGTTTAATATTGTTTAGTGGGGGTTTGGCGTGGTTTAGTTGACTTAAAACCCAGGACATGGGTTCAAGCCACACATGAGTTTCGTCGGCAAGACACGTTCCCTTAGTCTCGTCCGTCGGATAGGATCGTAAATCAAGTCACCCCGTGTATCGGAGCCTATCCTCCAAGCACGTTAAGGAACCATAGAAATATACTCGTCAGTATGTACGAGTAGGACAGGTTCCCGGATTCCTATGTATCCTTCTCATTTCTGTGGGGTGGCTCTAAATAACCTAGTATGTTTTGATGAGCCGTCAAACATATTCATTTCAATTCTCATTGTTTTTGTTTTTGAATAACACTCGCTAGCTAGGAAAAATGTTAATAACCAAACGTTTAAAATAATGATACACATACTTTCACCCCAAAAGGAGACGTGTTGTTCCTACATTGCAATACGCTACACACGAGTAGTCCCAACGAGAGTGACATGAGGCGATGGGCATTCGTGGCATGCTATAACAAGGCAATCAACGATTCGTTCGTAGAGCATCAACATGCCAACTATACGCCAATTAACAAGGTCAGTCACCATTACGTGTTGGAAATCATTTAAATAATATGCCATATTGTACTAGAATATACTGTGCAGGAATACAAGAATACATTTCACGTTAAAATAAATTAAAACATTTTATATGTATGTACATTTATATGATAAATGTCAAAACAGATCAATCTATTTGATGATAAAGCGAGTGTTTACTTCTTTTAATGTTTTACTAAAGTTTTCTGAACAACGTACAGTACTTGTTCTACCCAGGACAAGTGGGGGGTCTGCCTCCATAAAAAAAACATCGCCCGTCATATATAACCTTACATGTGTTGAAAATGACGTAAAACAACATGCAAACAAACAAACAAAACCACGTATACAAAGTAATAAGATTGCTTTGTCAATTAATTAAAGGTTTCGGATTCCGAGATCAAGACTTGCACCAACTACACGGACTTTAGCGGCAAGGAATTCACAAATCCCTTAGAGAATGAGGAGGACAGGAAACACTTCCCACAAGTGAAAAGCTAGCTTAGGGCAATATAAAGGGTACAAAGGGAGTATCCGGAAAACGAGTTCCAGCAATTATTATTATTATTAAAAAAGAACTGTTTGATATCGCATACTTTTTCCAAAATCTTCGGGATGGTAAAATTCTGTACTATTGATTTTATGAATATTGAGTTTTGCTCAACCCGGGGCTAGGGGGAGTGAACGGTAGCAAGCATATTTCACTACCGTTCATGAACAGTCTCAATCAAACCGAGACTGCAATATTTGGTATTTATCTTGTTCGGCCGTTTCCAAAGGTCCACTCTCATACTCTTTTATTAAGAACACTTTAAGTAGACTTCTGTTTCGTTCAATCGGATTTAAAAATGATTGTCATTGTATTACATTGAGTTGTTAAATATTATGTTTATACACTGTAAACTTTATTTGAATATAAATATAAACCATTGATTGCCGTGCTGCCTATTGACTGTATGTAAAATACGAAATATATATACACACTAATATATCATGTCTAGTGTTGTTCACATCATTACTCCAGGTATGACACCACAATTACTTTCTGGGAAGGGTCAACTCTCATGCTGGTAGAATTTATTACCCGACCCATGTGTCATTATACTATTTCTGCTGTATGTATGTTGATATTACTACGTATGTAATATATTGGCAATAAATAGAGTTTAATAACCAGTGTTTTTGAGGTACGGGAAATATCCGCACTCGTTCTTATATCGGGGCCAGTTCTCTACCTCGGGAGATATTTTCAGTATCTCAAAAACACTGGTTATTAAACTATATATTACATAATTTAAAATGATATTTTATTTAAGAAATAATAAATACGAACCTTATCGGTGAATAAAATACAGTTCGGAGTTCGGATGCGTAGTAATTAAATCACGAGTGCGTTAGCTCGAGCGATTTAATTACTCGCATCCGAACGGGCGGCAATGTTACGGGCGGCTAATTACTCGTATCAGGCGGTTATGTTTACAGGCTGTTCCATTCGGCGCCCCCGTATGCAAAGTTCTGCGCGGTACAATATGTTTAAATACACTAGTAGTCACGTGACAAACAATTAAGTCATTGCTTACGTCATATAGTTTGCGCTGTATGACGTCATACGTTCTCAGCTTGTTTAAGATGCTTATTAATGGTATATGTACTGATGCATATGATGGGTTTATATCGGAGTGTGTGGCTAGGTTTGGGAGCATGCCAAGTTTGTTGTTATTAACATTTCATGAAAATTACTGTTGAGGTTGTCTTCGTGACGTATATTTACCAGGTGACTTCATGTAACGTGGCGCTGACGTCATGTATTGTGGCGCTTCCAACGGATGAAATATACGTGGGGAATTAATGGAACAGCTGTATTTTATCGTAGAATAACATACAGCTGTCTCTCTTCTTTGTGTATATGAAAGACTGCGCAGGTTGTGTTAGAATAATTTTTCTAATGATTCACGCCTTTTTACACCAGTTTGCACGAGAACGCCAAGACGACGTTACGTCATCAAAGACGACGTTACGTCATACAAACAAAACAAGTGGAACCGGAACTCTTCGTTAATTTCCGTAATCGTTATTTCCTAGTGGCGGAATCTGACGACGACGTCCGTAAAACTTCCGCCACTGACAAGGCCGAGCAATGTTCCGTACTGGGAAATATCTCCCAGTAGAGGCTGAGCAAACGAGTAGATATAGAGACTATTATGTCAGTGCCTTTTACTATCAAGTTTATTAGGCGAGGCTTAGAAAACGAAGAATGGCGAGGCTCTGCCGAGCCATTCTTCGTTTTCGTGCCGAACCTAATAAACTTGATGGTAAAAGGCACTGACATAATATTCTATTTATCATGTAGATTATCCACATTTTCTGTATGAATTACTATTATTACCTATTTCTCAGAATGTTACGCTTATCGAGGACGCCGCCATGTTGTTGTTTTTTGCTTGTTTTATGACGTCAGGCAACGTTACGTGCATGACGTCAGATAACGTTACGTACAATAAGCGCCGAGGGATTCCGCATGGAGCAAAATGTATTAGGTCACCCCTTTATTAGGCAGAAAAGTGCATATCTGCATGATAAATAACTTTTCTATTCCCAGTATTTCCTATACAAATCACAGACAAATATGTAATAAAATATGTTAACATCAATATCAATTACTTTCCCCATGCCACAATTGTTACATTTATTAAAGTACGACAAATTTAGTGACCGAGTTACCGACTGACATTGTAGACGGATATATGACAAATATGTAATAGCCGAGTCTGACTGGACTTGTAGAAGGATATATGACAAATATGTAATGCCCGGGTCTGACTGGACATGAAATGTACACGTTAACCGGAGTCGTAAGGCGGATAACTACATTACGTATTTCGTCTTAATTGCACGGCTATACACAACTATGCAACGTATTCAAGGTGATACAATCATAAAACTATAACACTTAATAAAATACAATAATATTCATAATTTAGCAATCATTTCATTGAATAAATATAAAGTACAGATGTAACCTTACCAGAATCACCACAGTAAGTGTATTCAGAAATGGGGCAATATATTATAGTCCGAAACATTCATACACGGTACAATTAGATATAAAAAGTCTAACAGGAAAAGTAGTATTAAAGGACGACAGTCAACCACCAACACATACAGAAACAAAGAACAACTTTAAAGATGAATGAAAGGTCAAATAAGACATCACAAACAAAAAGGGTTGACAATAGGGCTACCGCCTTGGAACGGTCAGTGGCACAATATGCCGGTGGGGCTTTAAACCAGTTTCTGAGGTACACCAAACATCACACTTACCCTACTGTCATCCCAATAAAACGGGACAGTGTAAATAGAGAAATCCCCGCCATGAATTATACTCTAACCAACAAGGCAGCATTAGTAGGCAATATAAGTACAACACAAAGATCCTCATGTATATATAAATTCAAAAAACAACAGCCTAGAAAGCCACAAAGAAGATGCCCAATGACTTGGCAGAAGTAAGAGCAACAAGAGAATAAACCATTGAGGGCACGAGAAGACAAGATTGCAGACAGACATCAAACGTCACCGTCCTTTTGGGATTTAGGTAGACGTCATCATAGGGAAAACACCATTCATACATATAGCAACCAGGTTTGCCGACTTTTCCTTTAGAAGTACATATGGCAACTATGTCATCTCAAGTTTGCCGACAGTCTTATAATGGTAAATATAGCAACCATATAATGGCATGGTTGCAGACCGGTCTTGGTGAAGCAAATATGGCAATCATGTTATCCCACCAGGTTATTTAGTCATAGCAGAGACAAGTGTAGTGAACATAATGACTGACCGTAGAGGATGCAATTGCTTAACATGAAGTGAGTTGCAATACTTAAGAATCCTATGTCCTTTCTGACGAATTTCTTGATTAATTATAGTCATGAAACCTGTCAGATTCCTTTAAATTCCAACGTTTATAGACAACATCTCCATTAAATCAATATCAAATATATATCAACAATCTGACGGTAAACTATTTAGCAGTATCTAATAAATATGTTATCTAGAAACATCTGAGCAAGTCCACATGTTATAATTATCATTAGGGGCGTTTGTTTACAAATGTAAGCAAGATACGTAGTTTGTTCTCTAGTAAATGGCTTATTATAAGCTGAATTATCTTCTCTTTGAACAGGTTATGTGGAAGAGTAGTGGTGTGGCATACTTCGTTTCTAATTTTGATTGTAATTGTTTTTTTTCTTTTGCTTCTGCCAAGTCATTGAGTAATTACTTTGTGGATTTCTAGGCTTTTGTTTTTATATTATATATACATGAACATGTATGTGTTTGACTTATATTGCCTATTAAAATGAGATATAGTGTACTATAGAAACCTCAGCGTCCAAACTCAATGGTATGGTAGGTCCGCACTGTACTACAAACAAGGAGCAATATTTAATTAATTATACAATGAAAAAGACAAAATACAACATGAAGGGTGATGAAGACAGAGTTACCAGCTTGGGACGGTCAGTAGTTAATACGTCCTACAGGTTAGCTTTAATCGTTTCTATGTGTACACAATCCTCGCTATTATCCTGTTTTCAACGCCCAAATAGACAAGACAGTCTACAAACAAAATTACATCCCATCAAAAGGAATTATCTAACAATAAAGTCCACATCCAAAGAAACTAACAAAAGAAACACTAAGATGTTGTTGTAAAGCTATATAAAAAATCAAATAAGAAAGATCTCAGGATGTATCCAGAATTGTACTGAACAAGCACATCAGTTGCAGCCAAAGATAAAACTCGAGGGATGAGAGCTCATGCACCTACCTCCCTTGGTCGGGGTTTCAGTAGGTGCAATCATAGAGTCCCAAGAGGTTGTCCAGTCATTGCACAATGGAAAAGTGAAGCGTAGTGACTGACTGTAGAGGGGTCAACCACTAAGCAGTGCGTTGTAATACTAAAGGGTCGTACCCTTTTCTGACAAACTTCCTGATTAATTTTGTAAAGTGGTCAGGAAACCCGCCAGATTCCTTTAACTTCCGAAGTTTATAGGCCACATCTCCATAAAATAAGAGTTGTAATATTCCTAGTAGCAGAAGTGTTTAAGGTTGGTGTTATACTTCTCCAGTAGAGTTTCGTTGCGGCGGTAGTATTTTGAGAAAGATGTACGTAGTTTGTGATAACGAAAACCCTGCTGAAGAAGTTGACTTGTAATAACTTGATTTCGATCATTAAATTTCTATAACATCGTTACAATCTCTAGAAAAACGAATGAGCTGGGAAATATAAACACCGTATGATGTAGCAAGAGGTACATCTGTAACACTACCAGACCCTTTAATAAGTAATACTAATAGTTTAATAACAAGTGGTAAAGGTATCTCGCATTTAATAGTAAATGACCAATATTCTACAATTTGGGATGGTCCTCTCAAATAGCAGATATTGTATTAGCTTACTCAGGTATAGCGTAGGCGGGGATACCTTATTACGACCAATTGAATAAATGTGTAGAAATGTGTAGAAATCCAATAAGATGATTGCACGTGCGTGCAGTTTTATACAGGGATGTTTAGAAGCGAGAGGAGAATTTGTTAGGATCTGGTAGGATTTGTTAGAATGTAGAGATTTGTTTGACTGTAGAGTCTTCTAGAATTACTCTACCGATATACGATCATACATTAAAATGGGGTAGCTTTAAATCTTATTAAAGCGTGTAATTAAGAGTCTGGACTTGTTATTTATACATAGTGTCACATGACTTCTTTTGATTCTATCGTGATCAGGATTATGTGTTAATTCGACATAATTAACTCTTCAAACTTGGTGTTGTGGGAATCTGCTGACCATGTTTGTGGACACTATTCGATCACAAATGAACTTTGTTGACGGTTGGTGACAATTATGCAAGAATAATTGGAGGCATATCCGACAACCGGGAGTAGCTTTACTGTATTACTCTTAACAAATATGGCTGAACAGGGGAGTTTGCAAATATGTTTAGGGTAATGGCTGATCAGCTTTCGGGGTTAACAACAACATGGGGGCTCAGGGTGTAGCCAAAGTCATTACACCATTTGAGGGGGAAAGTAAATTATTTAAGGATTGGATAAAAAGTATTGAGAAATACTCTTTGTTGGTTGCCATGGCAAATGACAGTATTAAATTGTTTGCTTATCAGGCGAGTAAGGGTCCCGTTAGTGATTTCTTAAAAAGGTATATGGATGCAAACCTTACCTACACATGGGCACAAGTTAAAGCAGAACTTCAAGCTCGATTCGCTGAAAGTGTTGACCCACAACATGCATTTTTATTATTACGCAAAGTCCTTTGAAAACGTAATGAGAAAATTCAGGTGTATGCCGAACGTCTTATTGCCTTAGGTGATGACGCCTTTGCAGGTCAGGCCCAAAAACGTTAGGGATAGGCAATTGATAGTGTATTTTATCGATGGTCGCCATGACGTGGAATGAAACTTCGAGTCATGCGAACCCACCCAAACACGTTGCAAGATGCAATTGCTACTGCACACATGAACATCCTATAGAAGTTGACCATTTAAGGAGGCAAACATGTTCTTATTGTCATAAGAGTGGTCATGTAGTGGACGAGTGTCCAAAGAAAAAACGGGAAGTAAGTGCTATTACTGAAAATAAATCCCGTCGTAGGCCGATCGACCGTACACGGTTAGTGTGCTGGCTGTGCCAAGAAATAGGTCACTTTGCCATGGAATATCAAAATAAGACAAATTGGTCAAACCGACAACAAGGTAGAGTGGCTACGGGTCAGTCAAAAGATTCCGC
Organism: Cyrtodaria siliqua; assembly: GCA_037043455.1. Classification (NCBI taxonomy): domain Eukaryota; kingdom Metazoa; phylum Mollusca; class Bivalvia; order Adapedonta; family Hiatellidae; genus Cyrtodaria; species Cyrtodaria siliqua. The sequence goes on along the minus strand of JAWPHD010005622.1, from coordinate 6,424 downwards.
TCCTCGCATGTAGAAGCCGGTGGGAGGAAAAATAGAAGCAAACCCACATTTAATATTGCATTAACATCAAACCCAAATTCTTGTTTGTTAAGGATCCAGAAACAAAAACTTAGGGCGTTAATTGACACCGGAAGTGACGTGTCATTAATTCATCTAGACGTTTATGACAAATTTAAACTAAAAACAAAATTAGATACTCGAAAAGCTTATTTACAGTCTGTTACTGGTGAACCGCTTTCTTGCGATGGAAGCACCGAAATCATTTTTGAGATAGGGGGTATCAAAATGAGTCATAATTTTTACGTGGTCAGGGGCATGAATAGGAGAATAATAATAGGAAAAGATTGGTTGCTTAATAATGGTGTCCGTATTTATTATTACCTTTAATGTATTAGGGTCGCTGATAAATATGTACCACTTCACGAAGATATTCACATTTCATCGATAATCCGATTGAAAAAATGAGATATAGGGTCCTATAGAAACCACAGCGTCCGAGCGCAATGGCATCGTAGGTCCACACTGTACTGCAAACAAGGACTTGACAATACAATGAAGTCTAAAACTAAACTTCCACCTCAAACAAGCGTAGTTTGAAATTGTCGAGTTAGAAAAAGTCCTAATTTTCAAACAAATGGTCAAACTTACCAAGTTTCAGCAGTTGAACGTGGTTTTCTTAGCTATGAACCAGGTTTATTAGTTGCAAATTCAGTTTCAAAATTAAAAAGAGATAGTATTGTTCCTATTGTGCTAATAAACACCACAAACAAAATATTTCCCTTATGGAAGGGATGTGCGATTGCAAAAATAGAATTAATTTAGAATCAACAAAGTTCTAGTGTAACTAAAGATCAAATTGGTGATCTTAAGGATCAAAGTGAATTTGATAGCGTTGATGCTCCGTTCGAATTTAAGGCAAAATTAATTAAAATACTAAAACATAATGCTGATCTGTTTGCACAGAAAGATACTTATTTAAGTCACACTGAAACAGTCAAAATGTAAATTGACACAGGCGATCATAAAACAATTAAATTAAGACCTTATAGAACACATTCGGAGAATATTGATCAGGCAATAGAAGAAATGTTAGAAGCAAATATTATTTCCAGATCAAAATCTCCTTGAAGTTTTCCAGTGGTCATTGTAGATAAAAAAGACGACTCTAAACGATTTTGTGTAGATTTTAGAACCTTAAAAAAAATTACAAAATCGAACGCGTATCTCTTGCCTTAAATAGACGATTTACTGGCCCTTTTAGGGAAAGCAAAATACTTCTCATAAAGGACCTCAATACAGGTTATTGGCAAGTAGCAATGAAGAAAATGACATTGAAAAGACAGCTTTTGCTTGTCACAGAGGTCTATTTCAGTTCAGTGTCATGCCTTTTGCACCAGCCATATTTAAAGAACTTATATCACACGTCCTTGCTGGGTTAGACAGTTTCACAACTGCTTATCTTGATGACATCTTGATATTCAGTTCTACACTTGAAGAACATTTGGCGCACATTGAAAAAGTATTTCAACGGTTAAGGCAACATCGTTTATAATTGAAGTTAAAGAAATGTAACTTTCTAAAAGCTAAGACTGAGTATTTAGGATTTTTTATCAATAACGACGGAATTAAACCTAATCCAAAGAAAGTGGAAGTCATTAGAGCATTACCTGCGCCGAGCTGTGTAAAAGAGGTACGCAGTTTTATTGGTATGTGCAATTATTATCGTCGATTTATTCCAAAGTTTTCAGAAATAACACAACCAATCATAACTCTTACAAGAAAATATGCTAAATTTATTTGGGACTCTAACTGTCAGGAGGCCTTTGAAAGTTTGAAGAACAGTTTAGACAATTATACTATGTGGACATGCTATGAAGTTTGTGAAGCACTCATCTTCATATTAGATAATATTTTCGTCAGGTATGAAACCACCGTTTATAGACAAATTGTTGGTATCCCTATGGGTACGAACTGTGCACCACTTGTCGCAGATTTGTTTTTATTTTGCTATGAAAGGGATTTCATGTTGAGTTTTTCACCAGATACCCAGGCAGGTGTTATTGAAGCCTTTAATGACACCTCTCGGTATCTGGATGACAAATTGAACATTGACAACCCTTTCTTTCCAACTATGGTTAATTATATTTATCCTAAAGAACTTCAGCTTAAAAAAGCTAATATATCGGATAATAATGCTTCTTTTCTTGATTTAGATCTCTCGATTGAAAATGGTAAAATAATTAGCAACATCTATGACAAGAGAGATGATTTTAATTTTGACATTGTTAATTATTCCCACTTGGATGGGGATGTTCCCCGGGCAACTTCTTATAGGGTATATGTGTCTCAACTTATTCGTTTTTCTAGAGCTTGTACTCGAGTTGAGGACTTTAATATTTGTAATCTTTGTATAACTAAAAAGTTACTCAATCTGGGTTACCGTTACCATAAACTTCGTAAAACCTTTGCAAAATTGTATTATCGTAACCCGGATCTTCTTTCCAAATACAAAAATAATTTAAGGACTATTCTGCGATAAGGACTATCACAACCTGACTTTTATGGTGATGTGATTTATAAACTTCGTAAGATTCTTGGTCATGATCACTTTCATACTGTCTTTGTTAAACTTGTTAAACAGTTTATCAAAAGAGGTTATGACCCTATCATTTTGCAACGTACTGCATGCTTGGTGGTGGACCCTTTTACAGTTCGCCACTATGCTTTCCTCTTTAATTGTGGACCCTATGATGACGCCTACCTAAAGCCCATTGGGACGGTGGCGTTTGATGTTTATCTATGATCTTTCTTTTCGTGCCCTTAATGGTGTATTCTCTTACTGCTCTGGCTTCTGCCAAGTCATTGAGTACCTTCATTGTGGCTTTCTAGGCTATTGTTTTTTGTATTTTATTTACACGAGCATATTTGTGTTTTACTTATATTGCCTATTGATGCTGCCTTGTTGTTTAGAGATTAGATCATGGCGGGGATTTCTTTATTTACACTGTCCTGTTTTAATGAGATGACAGTAGGGTAAGTGTGAGGTTTGGCGCATCCTAGAACCGGTTTAAACCCCCAGTGGCCTACTTTGCCACTGACCGTTCCAAGGCGGTAGTCCTATTGTCAACCCTTTTGTGTTTGTGATGTCGTTTGCATTTATTATTGCTTTTGCCTTCTTGTTTGTCTGTTTGCGTGTTTGTTTCTGTGTTTTGTGGTTGACTGTTCTCCTTGAATGCTACTTTCCCTGTCCGACCTTTTTATATTTCGTTTTAGCAATATTACCTATGTTAGCTTACCCTGACCAAAGCAAACCTTATATCCTTTATACGGATGCAAGTAACAATTGCATAGGAGCTTGTTTGACACGGCCAGTTGATGAACAAACTGAGGCTGTTCCTGGTATATAAAATGATAAACCCATTCACGTTTTGTCCCACAAGTTGAGTGATACCCAATATCGTTGGTCTACTATAGAGAAAGAAGCTTTTGCGATTCATTACGCCTTGCAAAAATAAGAAAATACATACATAATTAGGTGAGATCACATTCCATTGAAATATATGTTATATTCCCATATGCAAAATAAGAAAATTCAAATGTGGGCTCTCAGTATCACGGGATATGACTGCAAGTTAGAATCCATTGCGGGTGCGCAGAACAGTGTAGCAGATTTGTTATCTCGCATGCCCTTACCCGATGATGTCGATGGATATGACACTGACATAAATGATAACACCTATCACGTTAATGCACTGAATTTGAACAGGTTTGAGCCAAGGAGGTATGTTAAGTGCAATGTTAATCTTGAAGATCATTTGCAAAAACCTATTCTTGAATCTGGCATAGACATGGTAACTGAACAGGAAAAAGACGAAGTTTTAGTAGAAATTAAGGCGGGAGTTCGAAATGACAAATTAACACCTACCTTAGCAAATAGGCATGTTATTCACGATGATATATTGTACTATATCTCAAACACCGATTTTGATCCTATCTTACGTCTCTATCTCCAAAATCACTTAAGACCAGAAATTATTCAGCAATATCATGACTCTAATGGTCATATGGGAGTTGACAAGACGTATGACACAATTAAACAAACGTATTATTGGCCAAACATGTTTAAAGATTCAAGATTCAAGATTCTTTATTAAGTAACGTAAACATTACAATATTTCTTGTTACGTGATAAAATGAATAATATTATATACAACAGTCAGTCATGATAAGTATGTGCATAGACATAAAGGCAATGAGCAGCTTATCAAAAATACCATCATTGTCGTCAAAATCGTGATTATTACAGAAAGTCTCCGCACCTTCATTGACAACATCAGGAAGATCCATATTTATACTAGAAAAATAATTAAAAAACTCATGCGTACTTATATCACATTGCGAAGATTTCCTTTTCTTTGAAAAATGCTTCCAGAAATCTCTAGGTTTGAAATGACGTAGGCGTTCAATATTGTTATTTTTTATACATTCATAACGACGTTTCTTCTTTTTAACAATATTTTTATAAATATTGTTTTCACTACACATTTCTACCCTATGAGCTTTGTTACATAAAGCACCTTTATATACAATCTCATGTTTGCAAAATAATGGCTCACCAACGCTTTAAATAACTTTTGTAAAAGTTTCAATACACAAATAGACTTCATTTTTGTTATTGGGTATTATTTGTAATAGTGTTAAGCGCAGGTAGTTGCGCAATAAGATCACGCCTGAAGTCATCACGCAGGTCATTCTCCCATCGTATTCGTATTCGTTCATAGAAATCATCTTCATTTTCGCGAAGTGTATTACTCAGAATATCAATTGAAATAGGAGCGTGGTTCAACCAGTCATTAAATGGTTCGACTTTAAAATTGTGTATTATATTAAAATCATGCTCCCGCACTAACGATAATCAATTACGCTTGAACCGTTAGTACATGCATAAGTATAGCAGCTCTAAATTAAAGTCATTACCGAGCCGTCCGTTTGCAAGCCGTAGGCAATTGGACTTACATAGATCTAGGAGTTTAATACCGTTGTTACTGTGTACCGAGTCCATAGATATCCGGTCGATTGGAACGTCTGAACAGTACATATCGCTGTCAATAAAATCAACGAATCGATCACACACGATATAATCTTTTTTATCCCCATTACCGACCCTGGCGTTCCAATCGCCCGTTAACAATACAATGATTCGTACATAAATCAATCAATCTGCAACAAATCAAATAAATCGTCAGTAATAGAATGGTAAGCAGGTGAATTTTCTGGCCATATATAAACGCCTGCTACAAATATATCATCTCCTATATTGAAAAATGTTTATCGAGCCTCAACCAAGCAATCGTGTCAAAATGGTTTTGAACAGTATGTATACCCTTGGAAATGATATTCTTAATGTATAAAGCTATACCACCGCTACAACGTTTAGACCGGCGATTTTGAACTTTTCTGTACAAATTATAACATTCATAACCGTCAATGTCAAACTGTGAGTTTTTACTCCCCCATGATTCGTAAAGAAATATGGTATCATAATTAGAGAGTTTATTAATACAATGAATGTCTTCTAACTTGGACCGATTAAGCCCATTAACGTTCCATGAGAGAACAGAAAGTCCACCCTCGTCGCGTCGTTAATCTCGACCAGCAGGAATTTGTGTGCCATCACGGACCGGAACACCGTCTATGTATAAGGTGTCGTAGGCTAACCAAGCCTTCTTGTTCTGCCTTTTCGCGGCCTTAAGTGCCGGAATATGAGCCCTCCTGCGCGCAGCAATTTCCGGCGGAAATTACTCATGCATAAAGAAAGTATTTTCCAAATGTTCACGCTGTCGGCGCACCATTTCACGATCCTTAAAATAGCTAAATTTGACAACGATCTTGCGGGTTTGTTTACTTCTCACATCTTGCTGACCCATACGATGCTAACGCTCTAATTTCATACTGGTGGCCATATCTTGGGCGATTTTTAATTTGTCAACAAAGAACTGACGCAATTGGATCTCAGTCTGTTCGTGCGTTTCGTTGGGAAGTTCCGTTATGTTGCCGAAAATCAAATTATTACGCAGGCTTTGTGATTGCACATATAATAAATCGTCCCGCATTTTGGACTTCCGAAAACTCGAAATGTCGCTTTGTGCTTGCCCCAAGGCAAATTCTTGATTGTCAACACGATAATCAGTGGAAGACACTCTATCGTCCATTCGTTTATTTTGATCATGTACAAATGACCAAAGTTTTCTCAGATCTAACTCAAAGTTACTGACCTTGGCTTCTAGAGTATCTAGCGTATTAAGTCTCTGATCAACACGGTTGAGTTTGGTTTCGATGCGTTTTAAATATTCCACAACTGAATCCGTGTGCGGCCCTGATGATTGTAATGTTATGACCGTGGGTGGGGTATTGGGTATGGGTC